>CM024700.1:12702700-12994356 GCA_014182845.1 Corymbia calophylla
GACAAAGCATGGCCACTAAAGAAAATCAAAATAAACTGGTCATCAAGAATCTCAACAATAGAAGCTCATACAGGGACATACACGTGAAAAATGCAAAAGTAACGTACTTTTCTTTGTTTATGTTCTCCAGTATATTTTCTATTGAGCCATGTTGACGGATGAGCTTCAAAGCAGTCTGACCACCAATGCCTGTGATATAGATTTATCATCATACAAAAAGCTAAAGTCCTAAATCTAAGTAGAAGGATACAAAGGGATAATTTAATCCAAAACCCATTATACCTCGAATACTCTCACAATAATCACATCCAGATAGGATGCACACATCAATGAATTGATCCATGTTCAGATTTAGCTCCTCCAAAATCTATATAGGAAGAAAACAAGTCCCCTTGAAATGGCAAAAGGAATAAGAGATATCAACTTGTAGATGATTTGTACATGGGTTGGCATCGCCTCAGTTCCTCTTAATGATACGCTTTTAAAGACAAAATAAAGAGATAAACTATGCTCTTTTGCACAAAAAATTAGATATCAACTTTAAGGTAGATGTTCTACTACCTTTGCAATTTCAAATTCCATGACTGGAATTTTTCTCGAACTAGGATCCATCAAGTGACGGAGAAATCTAGGAGCTCCAAAGGTGAGGGAGTCCATGTCTTCAGAAGCCACGGCATACACCTGAAACTCATCAACAAGAGCACCTAAAATATGAGGTACAGAACAAAAGCAAAGGCAGATAAAACTTCATGCAGCAAAATGGTAGTCGATGTCACAAGTACAATAGGAACCAGCTCCAATATGATCATGTAAAAATACATGCCTTTCCTGATTTGCAAAGCGCAGCACACTCTGCCTCCGCTTCAGAAGGAGCCTAAAGTACAAGAAGAGTTGTCACAACAGGTTTAATCGTTCAAACCATTTGCTGTTTGGAGATGGCATTATTTTACTTGTCAACTACCAAGATACGTCACCTCAATAACAGGGACTCCCATGAGTCTTAAGAGTCTTTTGCAATCTTCATTGTGCTGCTTTGTAACCTGTAGGACATACATAAGAAATTGACCAACACATCAGAATCCCGCAAAATTGTGTATTTTCTAGTCCAGTAGAGTTTAACCACTTCTGGTGGAGATATGAAATGAGTAGTCCAACAGAGACTATTTGCGGCTTAGATTCAAGAACTTAGTACACATGACATGGGGAAAGAAATGCATGCCAGTCACCTACCTTCACTGTTCGCTTACTGAATTTCTCAATGTCTTCTTTACTTCCAGTCTACAAATACAAGAAAATCATGTGCCAAGCCACTTGAGCTACATTACCAAAAAACAAAAAAAGAAGATTGAAAGAACAAAAATAAACAGGACTACAAGAGACTTCAAAAAAGAAAAGGCATGCCTCCTTGATTTCTTCCAAGTCCTCTGTGGCATCTGCCCTCTTCGAATAGCTGCACCACAGTTTCAATTGAAATCATCAATACCCAAAAGTAAAGAAAACCATCATCAACATGATGGTGTCTATCTTAACAGAAATCAAAATATTGCAGCCTATGGGCGCTGATACCGTTTTGCAAGCTCTTGCTTCTTCAGGTCTGGAGGTTGCCCATCAAAAACATAGCTGATTTTCATAATTAGACAGATCATAACAGACCCAACTTTAGCAATTAACATAGAAACAAATTGAAGCTAGTAAACGAACCAAACCATTTAAATGCACAAAGTACGAAGAAGTTACGCTGGCTTTATTCCAGCTTCCAAGAGCCTGATTGTCCTATTGAACATGCCTTGTAAGTGGCTACAACCATCAAAAGCACAAAATGCGAAACGGGTATCAGCAGCCAAAAGAGGGGAAAGACAATTGAAAGGCTATAAAATCATAATGGCAAACCAAAAGAACTGGAATTCTCAAAAAAGAACAAAACTTTCCCTAAGAAATCGATAGCATTACCTCGTGACCTCGCCAGCCTCATTCGTGAGCATCTCAGTACCACTCCGACCCACAACAATCTGCAACCATTGCGTTCCCCACACAAAACCCACAACTTTAATCACCCATCCGCGCGCAAAGCAACATCAAAAGACAGACTTCAGTGAAAGAGAGCGAGAGTGAGAGAGAGAGAGAGAGAGAGAGAGACGAACGAGGAATTGGTAGATGCTCATGCTGGCGTCGATGGCGATCTTGCGGCCGAAGTAGCTCTCGAACTTCTGCTCCTTCATCGCCTTGGGAGCATTGTCGGCGAGCAGCTTCGTTAAACCCTGCAAACCATCACCAACCTTGCAAATGGGTAACCCCAGAAAAGGAAGAAATTCGACAGAGAGCAAGAATCGAAAGAGCGAAAGAGCCCACCTTTATACCCATCTCGAGGACGAAGACACAGGGAAGAAGCTGAATTCCCTCAAAGAACTCTCTCAAGAGCTGTGCTGAGATGACGCGAAAGAGTGAAACTGGGAGAAAGAGGAGGAGACGAGAGGGCTCGCTCTGCTCCGGTTCCCGCCTGGTTTGCGGGGCGGCGTGCGGGCGGAGCCGCGCGTGCGAACGACGGGGCAAGGTGGAAGATGGGCCGTCCTCCATGGTCCGCAGTGGAATGAATTCTTGATAGAGCCCATCAATGGCGCTCTCTACCTCCATGGGCCTGTGGACCTTCTAGGTCCTGTAATGAAAAAGAGTAATTTTGTGTTATAATAAACATGATCGCATATGTTTGTTATCAAACGTAGTCAAGTCAACGAGTAAATTATGGACAAGCCCCTACGTAGAATTATGTCGAGAGTTCCATCGACAAACTTGCTTGAGGCATTCGAACCTCTTGATCTCTTCCCCCAACATCGTCTCACTTTTGGTCTTAGGCCTGATCAGCTTGACAGAAATGACGGTTATCTCATATGCTCTCATTAATCAAAGTAATGACAACAAATTAAAGTTTGCTAGAAAACAAAAACATATTGATCTACAGACAGTAACGATTGACAAACTTGGAATCATGATCAACATGAATAGAGGAATCAACATTGATGATGAGGGGAAGAACTCGTCGTAAGAGGGATTACCACAATTGGCGCAAAGGAAGAGAGCTCGAGGGTGGGCACGAGGGAAGAGAGGCGAGTGGCATCTTGGGCAAAAGAAACACAAAGGCAAAGATCTTTTGGATGAGAAGTGTGTCGAGAGTGAAGAGGCGAGCGAAGGCCATCGATAGATGAATTCCTCAAAAGGAACTCTCTCTCTCTCTCTCAAGAGACTCTGCTGAGATGAGGCGAAAGAGAGAAATTGAGAGAAAGAGGAGGAGAGGAGACGGCGGCTTTGCTCCGGTTCTTGCCTTGTTTGCGGGGCGGCGTGCGGGTGGAGCCGCACGTGTGAACAACAGAGGAAAGTGAATGATGGGCTATCCTATTCTTTGTGGGCCTATGGACCTTCAAGCCCCCTGCTAAAGCGATGAAGCAGCCTGTTAAGGAAAGATCACAAGAGGAAGGTTATGTTTGGTTTAGCTTCTAAGGAAAAAAAAAGTGTGGGAAATGTAAGAACTCTAGTCTTAACAGTTTTTGAGGAAAGAAAATATCGCATTCATGGACTGTTCTCAAATAAAAAGGTTAATTCGTTATGATAAAAATGATCACATATGTCTCGATACTAACTGCAGCAAAACCAATGAACAAATGACCCCAATATGAAACTATGTTAAGAGTTCCATCGAC
This sequence comes from Corymbia calophylla, assembly GCA_014182845.1. NCBI lineage: Eukaryota > Viridiplantae > Streptophyta > Magnoliopsida > Myrtales > Myrtaceae > Corymbia > Corymbia calophylla. The sequence goes on from CM024700.1 coordinate 12,706,393, forward strand.
AAATATTTCCTGTCATTGTATCGCTTATGGTCCTAGGCCTAATCAACTTGATAGATTTAATTCACTCGCTAGTCAAAGTGCGCACGTGTGGCGACAAATTAAAGCTCGCTAGAAAACAAAAAAATATGGATTCGCATACAGTAACAATTGACAAACCTGGAATCACGACCAACATGAACAGAAGAATCAACATCAATGAATGATAAGGGGAAGAACTCGTCGGAGGAGGGGACTTTTCACTTGGAACAACGGTCAGCGCGAGGGAAGAGAGGCGAGCAGCATCTTGAGCGAAAAATAAAGGCACAGTTTCTCAGGTAAGAAGTTCGTCAAGAGCGAAGAGGTGAGAGCAGGCTGTCGAAAGCAAAAAGAGGATTACAAATTGGTAGAAGGGTTTTGTTTTAAAAGGGGGGCAAAAATGGAATTATGTTAAGAAATGAGGGTGGGATGGGAAAGTGATAAATTTTTTCGATAAATCAGGGCTGAACATTCCCCAAAAATGGCTACTTTACAAACATTTCCATATGATCAAGGGCCTTTGAGCCTCCAAAGGGCTTTGACAAAGTGTCACATGTAGCAACCCATCAGCCTTCTCACGCTCACCATGAGTTACCCGATACGACGAACGGTCTTTGATACGACGATAGTTAATGGGTTGCCATTTACATTTGTGCAGGGCCTTCAAGGCCCCCAAAGGACCTTGGTCAAGTGTTGCCAAACACATTTGAAGCAATTGGTCACCCTAGCTAAGTTGATAATTAGGAATGTAAACGATTCAATTCGATTTGGTTTGGATTTTTAGGAAATCGAACCAAATACAACCCGACCCGAACCGAAAATCCGATTCGGTTCGGTTTTTGATTTTTCTATTTTTGCCTTGCTTATTGAAACCAAAATAAAAGAGATGTGAGAATAAGAGAGGTTCTAAGTTGATTGTTTAATTTCTGTTAAGAATTTCAGTTTGGATTGATTAATCAAACCGAACCGGAAAAATTAATGATTATATTTCAGTTATCCGAATTGAAACCAAACCAAACTGAATAAAAAATATACGAAATTTCGGTTTGGTTCAATTCTTGACAGTCCTATTAATAATGAGCTGATTGATATGTCAAACAGTTCGACATGACGAGTGGGTCGACGTCGACCGAATTGTCCCTCTCACGCGATTGGAGGGAAACAGAGATGGGAACGGGGAGCGAACGACGGCCACAGCGTCGCGAACCCCACGTCGGGCGAGGGGACGGCTGTCGATCACGGGGGGCCAAAATGCCCGACGGACAAGGACGTCGGCTTCGCGTCATTCGATGTCACCCGCGTTGCGATCCAGCTATGAACCCAACAACAGCGAGAGGGGAGAGAGAATTCGGCATGTGATCACGGGGACCGACCGCTCACGTGCATGCCTAACTTCATCTCATCTCATTCTCATCTCCTCCTATGATTCCCCCCACCACCACCACCACCGCTGCATCTCTGCTGCGTCAGCATGTGAACACGTGGGCTTCCCTCACATTCCCGCGCGCGCCATTTCTCTTCCCACCGAATCAAATTTACCCTGTTCATGCATTTTCAACACCTCTATATGGATTGTGCCCTCTTTCTTATGAGAGATGTGATGGGTTGAGATGAACAATTCCATGCCCTGAATGTTGGACTATTACAACCCTTTTAAGATTGAAGTTTGATTTACAGATTTGTTATGGATTCTTGAACTTCTCTAGATGTTGTAGAGCTGTTCGATATCAAGGCATGTTTTATAGCTGGGTAGCACTTGTTGAAATCCATGCTTTTGGGTCATGGCAAAGTTTATAAAAAGGAAATTAGGTCTCATCATGTATTCCATCCTAAATGATACTCTTAAAGGAAAAAAAAAAATGGAATTGTTGGGTGTGAGGACACAAGAAAAAAGTAATGTATAGTAGGGAACGTCAACGATGGCCCTGTCGTGGATCCTACAATTTGACCACTACGATTAGCCACAAGCATCAATATTCATGCTTGACAATCTATCAAGGCGTGGGGCCATCTGATTGCGCAAACTCACCGCCTACCATATAACAAAGGGGTATATTTAGGTACAATGACACACCAGTTTTCAAGCATCTCACCACAAAGTTGCGAGGATGGACTAAATTGCGCGAACGCAAAGGAAAAACCACATTGTGGGGTTGAAGCTTGGAATCGAAAGACAGAGTTCAAAGTGGTGTGACCCATTTCATGTGCAGCGTCAATTAGCAACCTGGGAATGGGATATATGACACAAGGACCAGCTCAAAAGTTAGGTACCTGCAGCCCTCGGTGATGCGAAAGCTATCTGTCTCTGTGGACTTGCCTTTCTTCGTTCTTTTGCCCACCGAATCCCATGAGGTCTGAAAACTGAAGCTTCTCTCACTGTCGGCAGAGCCACCTTTGGAGACCTTGAACAAAACAGCACGTAAACCAGCAGCCACTTTTTCCCAGGCTTGTCATACACTGAAACGCCCGGATTTTCTTACCCTCGCCTAAAAAGTAATTATTTGCCTCGAAGGTTTGGTTGTTGGGATGTTTTGATTGAAGAGATTTGCTAAAAAGACAGGAGAATGGATCGAGAGATTGAGAAATGACGGTACAAGAATCCAATCATGCGTTGCATGTGATGCCTATAGTTTCGTGTATCAATCAAAGCGAAGTATGCTAGGCGTGTAGTATATCTATTCGTGTTGCGCTAAGAAAGAAATGAGAGCATGAGTTTCGAAACGTAAAGCTTCCTAAGTATTGCATAGAATTGTTTTTTGAAGAAGGGTTATGGTCCTTAAAAGCCTAAGAAAAGGAGAGAAGATCATAGTGTGGTTTCAACCCCGTTAATTTCTTGATGAGATAGATTGATTACCGCAAGTGAAACAGGAATGTTAAACTCCTATTGGCCTGAGCAGATCCGCATCCTAAGGTCACAAAAGCATCCGTCAAGTACTAGAAACAACTGTGGCTGTCAGATTAGCTTTTTTTTTTTGGTTTTTTTTTTTGCTTTAAACTCTGCTGAATCCAACACAAGATTCCAAAAGTACGCCCAGACATATTTTACGTTTTTCTTTCTTAATATTAAAAAGCCCGGCAATACTATGTTGTTCTCTTCTCCCCACAAAATTCCCTCATTCTCTCTCTCTCACACACAGACATACTTAGCAGCTACTTTAAGACCCAATACGTTTTTTATTTGGTAAACAACATTGATTCCCTTTTGGGAGATTGCTAAAATGCACTAAGTTTTGTGCACTTATACCAGCAAAGACTCGAGCTTTTTGCTGATTTTGTCTCTCCACCGTCTTCTTTTGAGATGGGTTCTAGAGTCAGAAGCAGGGACAGCATGAAAGTGAGGTTTTTCTGGATTTGGGTGGTCGTAGGAGTGGTTTCTTGGGACGTGGTTGATGGGTCTGAGCTTCTCCATTTCAATGGAACAGAGCTTCCATACTTGGAATATTATGGAGTTTCTCGAGTTAGTAATCCAGTCATGGTTGGACTCACTCTCATTACGAGTGCTGGAGCTAAAGGAGCAGGTAATTGTTGTTAACCTCTTCTTCTTTCAGTCATTTCTGCACCTGATTTTTCCTGCTTATCTTCTGTTACCTCCACTTTCAGTTCATTTTTGGTGCTCGTGCTGGATTGAGCTGTGGCTGTTACTTCTTTCCCTGTTCTTGCATTTGATGGATTTGCATTCCTTTAGGGTTCTATTTTCTCATGTTATGGTAAAACCAAATAAAATTGTGCATCAGATTCCGTAGATTTCAGTCAATGTTCAACCGCCAATTGAGTTCGTGTGGCCATGTGGGTGGTGCATTCGCTCAGGAATCTTGATTTCCGTTACTTCACTCTCTTTACGGGGTGAACGCCTTCGTTGCATTTACTGCTTCTTGTGGCCATGTGGGTGGTGCATTCGCTCAGGAATCTTGATTTCCGTTTGTTCACTCTCTTTATGGGGTGTACGTCTTCGTTGCATTTACTACATATAACTCAAAAAAGCAGCTAAACCCAATATACAACTTCAATGGTTGCTAGTCTCCTTGGTCAGAATACTTCTCAACCGTTTCTTTACTTTGGTTCTGTTTTTCTATTTCTAATTTATTTCTATGTCCTGAGCATCTATGATGTGTTTTTGCCTTTTTCTTCTACAACCCCTACTAGCACTTGACTAGAGCCTGCACCAACCGGGTTCTGCTCACCTTCAAAGATTGTTGGGCTCGTTCATTCACTGGCTAAATGTTATCGAACTTATTACTTCTTGCCAATTTGGTGATGTGTTTCGTGTGTGGGGACACTATTTAATCTGAAAAGCTATTGGTCTAGACACTGAAGTGATAAGATTCGTCCAATATTTGGCCTAACCTCTGTCCTTCGTATCTTCTAGTCTGTCTGGATGGAACTTTACCAGGGTATCATTTGCACCGAGGATACGGTTCAGGAGCCAGCAGTTGGCTCATTCAATTGGAGGTCTGCCCAATATCTTCATGTTTTTTACCCTTTATGGTTTGAAAAGGATGTTGCGGGTTTTACTCACTATTGCTAAAGTTTAATTGGTTGTCTCTGCATTATCGTGTTTGATAAAAAGAAGCCACAGCTGTTTGAACTTGGGTCATAGCCGATAAAGTTTTATTGAAATCAGAATTGTGGAAAATCCTAAAGCTTTATTGTTGTCATCTCCAGTATTTCACAGACTCCAAGTTGCAGCAACTTGATGATGTTATGCATATTGTGGCAGGGTGGAGGATGGTGTAATAATGTTCGATCTTGCGTTTACCGCAAGACAACCAGACGTGGATCATCTAAGTACATGGAAAAGCAGCTCCCTTTTACGGGAATACTGAGCAATAAAGCTGAAGAGAATCCTGGTACTCTTCGAACTTTTCTTCAATACATTGCTAGCTTTTCCGCCCATTATTTAGCTTCCTAAGCAGTCTGTTGGCATTCTGTTATACCGTTCGCAGATTTTTTCAACTGGAACAGAGTGAAGCTCCGTTATTGTGACGGCGCCTCATTTGCTGGGGACAGTGAGGATAAGGTTAGTGATACTCTGGACATTCTTAAAAGAAAATGCACTTTCCATGTTGTTTGAACATAGAGCTACTAATTAAAGATTAACATATCGAGATAATTTGGTTCCATGACAGAATCCAGGGACTATGTAATTGCGATTAAATAATGGTTCTAAGAATACAGTTTCTCTCAATGTGGAGGGCATCTGCATTCTCTGTCATCAGATCTTTAATCTATGTCTACGCATTCATTTACTCCTCTATGTAAAATTTGTCCAACACTTGTTGCCTTTAAGTTTTTGTGCTAATTCAATCGGTAAAGGCTGCAAAAATCAATGGGAAAGGAAACTCTGACATAGATTACTGTTTTTCTCTTGCCAAATGTCTATGGAACGCGTCTGGTAATTGCAAAATCGGTACTTAGGGTAATATCTTTTTACTCAGCTAGATTTATTGGGTCATTACCATCACAAGTCTTTTGATGATTCTGTTTAGGCTGCCCAGCTGCAGTTTAGAGGACAACGTATATGGTTAGCTGCTATGGAAGATTTGATGTCGAAAGGCATGCGCTATGCCAAGCAGGTTTGGGCATTTGACATACTTTTATTTTTTATCTATTTAAGTCTTCATCCACTTTACGAGAAAGTTGGCTTGATTCTTTGTGTTGGTCTACCGTCTTCAGGCTCTTCTTTCCGGGTGCTCTGCTGGAGGCCTGGCATCTATATTGCATTGTGATGAGTTTCGGGATTTATTTCCTAGAACAACAAAAGTGAAGTGCCTGAGTGATGCTGGACTGTTCCTTGATGCGTAAGAAACTTCAATGCTCCTAGCTGTTTTACTCATCTATGATAAATTGCTCAAATAAAATCTTTGAAACACACCTTTGTGCTACAACTCTGGAAATGCAGGGCTGATGTTTCTGGTGGCCACACACTCAGAAACATTTATAGTGGTGTGGTTAATTTGCAGGTATGTTTTCATGTTTGCCTGACCATTCTTGTGCCTCTACTTGCCTTATTACTCCTTTTTGTGCGGATTATCTGATTTTGCTACTGTGGAAATTAGGGAGTGAAACGAAATCTTCCTCGAGTGTGTACTAACCATCTCGATCCAACTTCGGTATGACTTGTTCTGTTGTTCTCCTTCGTTGCTTTGCTTACATAAGACTGACACTGAGAGCTCAGCATAATTGATTTCGACGCACCAACTTTGTTCATCTTGCATGAATTCTTTTCAGTGCTTCTTCCCGCAAAACCTGATCGCCAGCATCAAAACGCCACTGTTTCTTCTCAATGCAGCCTATGATGCTTGGCAGGTAATCACCTATTTCGGAATAAAATTTAACCTGTAGAATGTATAGTTCTAATCTACCCCTGAGTTACTTCAAAAAGGCATTGATGGACTGAATAATCATGTGACTCTCTGTATTGCGAATCAGCTGCAAGCAAGTTTAGCTCCCAAATCAGCTGATCCTCATGGATATTGGCGTCAATGCACATTAAACAATGCAAGGTGCTCTGCATCGCAGATTCAGTTTCTGCAAGGTAATTTCCGTTGTCCGACTATCTTCTGAAAATTTCTATTTCTAACTGATCAACTTGATAATTTCTTACTGAGCCTTTTCTTTGATTGGTGCACAGGCTTTAGGAATCAGATGCTGAATGCAATAAGAGGATTTTCCAGCTCCAGACAAAACGGCCTTTTCCTGAATTCGTGTTTCGCTCACTGCCAGTCTGAGAGGCAAGACACATGGTTCGCCGATGATTCACCTACAATAGGAAACAAGGTACGCCACAGCTTAACTTCTCGCTAATCTACCTATCGTGCAGCTCATTATGAAATGCAGAGCCTCAGATTCTTGTATTACATTACTCGTACAAAAAGAATGCAAGATTTCATTCTTGCCAATTAGCATCTGACAAGATTGTTTGATCTGCAGGCAATAGCTCTAGCTGTTGGTGATTGGTATTTCGATCGAGCAGCCGTCAAGACCATTGATTGCGCCTACCCTTGTGACAAAACCTGCCACAATCTGGTTTTTCACGAGTAGGCCATCATTTTTGCTGACATTCATTTAGTAAACCCAATGAAGCAATTCATATATTGGTCCTGGATAGATCTACAATTCATTAATGAAATACCCAAGAAGAATAAGATAGTCCTCATCAGGCTCTTCTTGTCGTAACGGTATCATTCTGCACATTAGCTGCTTGGTGCAGCTAGTCTTCTTCTTCAGATGTTGACATCGGCAACTGCTAATGCTTTATTCACATACTTTATGAGCAGGAAGATTCGGACAGGCAAACGAAATCCGTTCTTGTGTGAGGTCACTGTTCTATAGAGACCTTTGCTCAGATCGTGGTCCATCTTGTGAAGCAAAAGAGAGAACTTTCACATCTTTTTTGAGTTGTTAGTCAATCTCCACCAAAAACGCTTTTGACTTGCCTGCATTATTTTCTGATGATCAGAGAAAGAAAAAGAGCTCGAAAGCATGCTAGTGCTTAAATCAAGCTCTTCCATAATCTGAGCAATACATTATAAAATAGTACTCTTGCGTTCTGTACTTAAAATAAATAAAAAAAGACAATAGAAATTTTCTTCCTTGGGCTACAGATATGTGCAATGGAGTGGCATATTGGCATATGATGAATTTGATGCCAACAAGCTACAGTGGGTTTATTCAAATTCAGTCAATCTTCAAAGTTCAAATATCTAAATAAACTAAAGGTTTAGTCATGTCGGCAAGCAACTAAACACATGTTTTGCGCATTGACAAACTGTAATGTCTCAAATTGGTGGCTCAAATTGACTTCTTGGGGTTGGTGAAGTGATTTCTCTTGAATCTCTTTCAATGGAAGTGAATGACCGTTATTTCATTTAGACTTTTTTGAAGATAGAGTAATCTAGCACGCGAAATTCAATCTTGGGTGCTCCCAAACCGCTGTGTATGCGAAGGGATTAGAATCCAAATTCACACAGTTAATCTAAATTAAGTTACGACCTATGATACAATAGTCTGTCGATCTTTAGAAATTTGTCACAAGCTGGTGAAACATTAACGTCGTGAAATTTCTAAAGAAACCATGCCGTTGTCTGGCTCTACACCTTCACAGTTCAAGCAGATCTTTTAAAAAGGAAAAGAAAAGGTCAGAATTGCAGCTTCAATGATTGTGGCAGAGTTGACATTTGTCATGAATTATTGGGGAATTATTAGAAGATTCCTCATAATTAACACAAGCTTGCAGATAAGTATCAATCTTCTACGAGCGATTACATTACCATGCAAAGATCCAACATTTTGTTGAAGTCTTCTTTGATAACGATTTTCAGGGCATCCTATGCTTCTTCGTAAATACCCAAAAAAATTCATTTGCCCTTCGGTGGGAAGTCTTACTACTTCTCATTAGTCTACCGATATCGTTCTTTGTTTAACAAGTCAATTTCCCACGGTCAAGTCTAATAAAGCTCCTAGTCCTACAAGAGTAGCAAACACGTTTGAGCCGTTTATCATTACTATTGCTGTCGAGTTGAAGTGCATTAACTTATGTAGCAATGTATTTTAACAGATTGGTAGACTTGAACTTCGTTCCAACTTGACTCGACCAACTTGATCGACCCGATCAAGTATTCCCAATCTATTTTCATTGTTCAACTCTTCCATAACGTCATCTTTACACCAGAGCCCTTTTCTCTATTATTTTTCCTGAGCACATAACAAATGAACAGCATATGATGCATGATAGGGAAATGAAGTTTCTTGGAACCTTCTTCTATTTACCTTTCTTTAACAGTACAAGGCGACGGAGGACTTGGCTCGACCGATTTCTACAGATACAAAGCATCTAGTTCGAGCCTATAACTATTCAATCAGTCCATTCACAACTCTTCTACATGCATTCACTTCCTGTCTTTTCTCTTCTTTTCCTCCTCCTTTTTTGTTTCTTGGTGTATTATTTGCAGCCTGTAGGGCCGCAGCCGACCTCACTCAATAATTTGGTTCACATGCTCTCGAGACCTTGAGATGTGTACATGTTTTCCTGCCCAACATCATCAGCCCTTTCTTTATTTCTGCCGATGCTGTCGTTGATGTTCTATCGTGACAGACCAATGCCAGAAATTCTTTCATGTTCTTCCATTTCATTTGTGTGCGCGCACATGCAGAGATACGAAGGTTGCTGGGGCATGCTTAATAGAAAATGAATATTGACCCACCATTACTTGGTCCAAATTGCAAAAAAATATTGAAACTGAAAAAAAAAAAAACAGATAACGACGAAACCCAATAAAATTATTCTAATTTGGGATTGGAATAAGTCAAAAAGAATGAAATTTTATAACCATACACACCTATGGATGGACGAAATTGTAGTTTACGATGATCAACATGATCGACGGTACTCAATAAATCACATTTGAATCTAAAATAATTATCATTTACATAATAAACTCTTCGTATTTCCTTTTCTTTACCTATTGTTTCACTCTTTATTAATTCCCTTTTTCGCTATTTCTCTTCACCACGGCGGTGCCCGTGTGGATAAACATGGGCAACTCTATTTCGTCTCCCTAATTTTTGGCATGTATACAGAAGGAACTCTATTTGTGGTAATTTCCCTGAAAATGAGTCAAATGTTTTCATCCCAAAAGCAGATTTATTGCTTTTTCTCTCTCCATTTCTTTTGCTCTTTTGCGTTGGATGAGTTTTCCCTAAGTCTCCACATCAGTGGATGTCCCCAATAATTCTCAATCGTCTGTTTTTTCTCCTATCCTTTCCCTTTTGTCCACCTGAGAAACGTGGTAAGGACCAGCGGGTCACCAGACATGCCCTTTCGCTGTTCTCTAAATATATTTATACATATTTCTTTTAAAATCATTGCTTGCATCATTCATAAATGCAAATGAATAAGAATACTTGAATCATTCATGAAAATATTTAGACACAAATTATTATCGATAATGAAAATTGCCTCCCTTTGTTTTCATGGTACAAAGAAGCAATGACATTACCATTATTATGGGACATGTAAAGCAATATGAAAGAAAAGACATGCAGAGTCAATCAATGGTGTTCGATAGGGTTGCTAGCGAGTTAAGGCACTCATGAACAACTCATGTTCGACTCGTCACCTAACTCGAGGTCAACTTGATTTTTTTCAAGCTTGAGTCGAGTTCAAGTAGCTCGACTAGTTTGTCAAGCCAAGTTCAATCCTAAAGATACTTAACTCAATCAGCTTACAAATCTGATCGAGTATTTCATTGTTTCATATAAATTTTAATGTTAGAATAATATTAATGGTATTCTTTTCTGTTATGTCATCACATTTTCTCTCTTAATATATTTTTAAACACAAATAGAAAATGTTGAGTGTCGCTATTTGGAGCTGAATTAAGTTCGACCGAGTGAGAAAAAGTTTGAGCATTTTGAGTTTTATATAATAAGAACAAATTGAGCCGAATCGAGTTTGAATATGTCAAGTTTTGTATCGAATCTAGTTTAAGCGGGGAAAAAGTATTTGCTTAATTTAGAGTCGAATTTCAAGTCTTGAATTTACAGGACAATTGAGCTCAAAGTTGGCATAAGTTGGCTCGACTCTATTGGATCGCACCCCTAGCATTCGACCGTTGGGCCCTGAAGGGGAGGCGAAGTGACTTAAAGAGTGTGGAAAAAGGTGAAAACCTTCACCATCTTTGGGGAGACAACGATGTGACACTCATACGATTACCAATTTTTAAAATTTTTTATATTCTTTTTGAGAAATTTCAATTGCTTGCTTGCATATATTGCACTTTTATTTTTTGTTTCAAAGGACAAGAAAAGAAAAAGAGAAAAGTAATCAAATTGAGGTGGGGTTTTTTCCATGTGAAAGGGATCAACTAGAGAAAGAGATGGATAATAAGAGAGTGGCAGACGTGTCCCAGGAAACCAAAAGATGAAAAGGATGTTGTACGAATTGGGTCTCTTTCTCCATAGACTAATTGAATGACGTGGAACAATAAAGCCAATGTCTTCTCAATTTTTTTTTTTTTTAAATTATCCTCACTAATGCTACAAAAAGAATAAGAAATTCACTATTTGACACCCAAGCAGGAAGATTACAACTGGGGAGAAGACCAGAAAAAATATGAGACAATGTAACAGACAGGCAAAGAAACACCAAGAACAGAAGCCTTATTATCTGAATATAATTTCTTGCAGAGTGGATGCATATCAATACATATGGGTATGGCTCAGTTTTAATCTCCTATCTTCTGTAACAAAAGGGGAAAAAGGAATGCAAGGGAAAAAAAGAAAATGTGTGTCTGTGAGACTCATTTACAGAAACAAAAGAAGGACTATGCATTCACACGCCTCTCTAACAATATTTCACAATTTTATGGGGGGTTTTTGTGTTTTATCAGGAATATCCTAAAGGATTTGACCAAGAACAGCGGCAGCATAAATGTCTGGATTGGCTTGTTGGTGATGCTTCTGTTGCCAACTAGGGATGTTGTTCAACCCATCCATTGATTGGAATTGTGAGACCGGTTGATGATGATGAGAGGCTTCATTGTTATTCTGTGTCAAGCTTCCGAACAAGATTGGCAGCTGGAGATATTCAGACCATTTGCTGCTGTTTTCTTCTGTTGTATTGCTTCCTATGGGGTGGTGAAATGGGACTTGCTTTTCGAACTTGCTGGCATTAGTACCCTCACCAAGTCCCCATGAGAAACAATTGTTGCTCTCAAAGAGTGCGGTGTTGTTGATGCTGCTATTATTGCTTAGTAATCCATTGCCGTCGGTACTTCCATTGCTACAATTATTATTACCGGATGATGCTTCCCAACTTGGGACTCCATTGTTGACCATGAAAGCAGCTTCGGAGGGAAGGCTAATGGAAGGCTTTACGCGAGCTGAAGTAACTGGGACAGCAGTGCTTGAGTTCGACATGTTGGGCGAGATGATATTGGGTGTGCTCATGTCTGAACTGAACTGAGACATTATATTTTCTGATGATGACCTTGGATGGAAGCAAAGAGAGTTGCTGCTTTGATGCAGACTAGCCGAAAGCCCAAGGCTTGTCCCATAGTCCATGCTCAGCTGCTGGAAAGTGAAATCTTTCATGAACATCTCAGAATAAGGCCTCATCTCTGAGCTAGCAGGAACTTCAAGGGAATTATGTTGATGATGAACTTTGAGATTTGTAGTGTTCAATGCCGGTTCAAAGAGGGTTGGTTTCTTGCATGATGCAGCGGTGCCAGAAGATTTCTGGTGATGATGATCATCCTTGTTGTGTTGGGTGATACTGGGAATCATGAGCTTGTCTTTGTCTTTATGACCATCCTCATCAGCAACCTCGGAGAGGGGCTTGTGAGTGGTGGGGTCAATCCCTCTTTGTCTCAGCTTCTTCTTGAGGGAAGAGTTCCAAAAATTCTTTATCTCATTGTCAGTCCTTCCTGGTAACTGAGCTGCAATCCGAGACCATCTAGATAACATTGTACACACAATTAATTGTACATGCATGAGTTGGATTTAATTTGTCCCCAAATTGGAATTCTCAGAAAGCCCCCCCCAAAAAAAAAAGAGAACAAGGTAAATCAGCCATGGAATAATAATATGATAATATATGTACCTGTTGCCAAGACCAGCATGAAGCTCAATGATGAAGCTCTCTTCTTGCTGCGAAAATGCACCTCTCTTCAAGTCAGGCCTTAAGTAATTGATCCATCTCAGCCTGCAGCTCTTCCCACACCTTTGCAAACCTACCGTCATATACAGAGATCACCCAAAAAGTTTTAGAGCTTGGGCTTAAACACATAATTTAAAGAAGGAAGCATTTTGACCATGAAGCTGACTGGTAAGTGGCAAGTGATGCCTCACCTGCTAGTTTGGGGACTGAGCTCCAACAACCATGGCCGTACTTAGTGATGTGGTTGAGGAGCTTCTCATCTTCCTCAGGTGACCACAGGCCTTTCCTAAGCTTCTGCTTGTAACAGCAAGAGTGTCTTCCCATGTGTGAAAGTCCCCACTGCTCCCAGTCCTGAACTTAGCCCCACCTCCACGTGCAAATGCTGTCAGATAACGTTTCCTTGACAGTGACAAGGTTTTCCGGAACTCAATCCAAGGCCACCAACCTGCAAATTGTAATGGCGCCTCTCACAGAGACACAGTGAGAGAGAGAGAGAGAGAGTGAGGGGGAAGCAGTGGGAGGTTGGCGATGGAATCAAATGAAAGGATAGGAGGAGGAGGAGCCTATATAAGATGTGATGGGAGAGTGGAGACTATAAGGCTGAATTAATTTAAAATATCTCTATCCAAAGATTAACTTAATCAACTTTCTTCTTCTAAATTATGATAGATTCTGCTTATTGTAATTAAAAAAAAATCAACATAACCCCTTGAGAAGAAGATATAGGCATGGTAATTTTTTAAGTCAAATAAACAATTCAACTTTTCATACATTATTTTCAGGTTAATTTTCCTTTCTCTAATTTTTCTTTTCAGGTACATGATGATAAGTTAGCTAAGACGAAAATTACATGCTTATAGTTGATCCACGTCATAATCCAACCTCAAAAGGATGGGCCCCTTCACTAAAAGTGGCATTAATGATTATTTATATTAGAATCAAACAAGTCGATTATCACATGAAAAATTACGAAAATATTATTTAGATTCATATATAAACTCACTTAATTATAATTTAATAATTAGTGAACATTTAAGCCTGTGCATTCCGATCTCTTTATAAATATTGAGACGAGCCTTTTTTTTTTGTAATCAGAAAAATTGTTCCCGCTCCATCAAAATGTTTTAGAAGATCACCCAAGAAAAGAAAAAAAGAAAAAGACAAAGGAAAAACAAGTCCTTGTCTGTCTGTTGACTTTTCTGCTCTTTGCAAGAGACCGAACAGCGCGTAGAATAATCATTTCTTCTTTTGCCTTTTAACTTTCTGACGAGAAGCAGCATTCTCACAGAAGCAAGAAAACTACCAAAGAGACCCTGCACTTACAAGTTGCAGAATGCCAGAAGTTGAATGAAGAAAATATTTCTGGACAAACTTAAGAACTACAAGACATACCCAACAAGACAATATCAGCAATAAATTGGGTAATGGTAGGTATTTTTCCTCACCATCTCTGATATGCTCTCTTAAATTCGAAGGGTCACTTGTGGACCGAAGATTTTCCATACAGAGAAAGTTCATCGAAAGGAAATGTTCCGATTATACCGTTGTTGTTACTTTAACTTCATGCAGAACAATATCTAGATGAAGAAAAGGCATGTCAAATGTCTTATAAAGTCCCCCGTCGTTGTCACCGTAACAAGAAATAATTTATACAAAACACAAAGGTTGTTTCCTTCGGTGTCTGAAACTGAATCGGTCAGTCTTCTTTGAATGGTGTCATTCAAGTTCTTTTTTCTGGGCCTTTTGTTTGCCGTAGTATAATTATACTTTGGATGGCAGAGGCTGACAACATATATGCCTTAGGAAAAGTCCAAACTCCTCATTATTCTTGGTGAAATTTATAGAACGTCCTGCCAGATCAGAAGAAAGAAGAAAATCAATATATTCTGTACAAGGGAGAGAACATCAGCTCCATTACAATATCGTGAGGAAATCAATAATGAGATAGCCATTTAAGCTGTCTGATTTTTGTAATCTTGTTCAACCATTATGAAGCTTCGTCGACTTTAGCGATGTCCTAATTCAGACGTCCTTACTGGCTTTCTGATATTTTGCAAATGAAACATCAGGACAAGATTCTTGTCATCTCATCATTTGAAAGATTATGAGCTCCAATTTAAAAGAACAATATGAGCTGTCCCTAGCAAGTCAACTGTTGCGACATGTTTATTCCCTTTGTCCTTTAGGATCAATCTTAGTCTAATCGTTTTGTTATTATTCTGAACATGCTTTTACTTTCACCTTTACATTGACCAAACGGGGAATATGACATCTGTTTGCACTGATTTGTTTAGAATTTTATGACATGTTCTATATTCTCACATTTCGTTAGTGTTTCTTTGAACGCGTAACGTGACTTCCTCAGATGATGCACGGTCATCTCTCTCTCTTCATTTACCTGGTGAGATACTGTGCAAGGCAGAGTTTTTACAGATCCAGCTAATCAGCCTAGCCTCGAACATCGCTGGAATTTTTTTATGTTGCTTCATTCCAAATAACAACTTATCATTTCTGCAATTCAATTTCTGATTTTATTTTTTGCCTCCCAAAAGGGTTGGTGTTGCTTGAAATCATGTCTGTTCAAGATGACCATGAGTTTGATCTCTTAAGTGTTGGTTAGTGGTTTCATTAGCAGTGGTTGGAAACATGAGCACATGCAATTTTCATGAGTTCTACTTAATTTTAAGCAATAAGCTTGATAATTGTGTGTCCTCTCAACAGAAAGGCAGATTCTGATTAGAAACACGTGTCGCTATCAGCAAGAAATTCGAAGATCTCGGCAGCAACTGACGGATATAGACAGTTGTTCTTAATCTCTGAATATCATATATGATCCATGTCGTAATTGTCCAACTCGATGGAATGAGGGTGAGAAAGAGAGATGTATAACAGGGAAAAAAGCTCTTAAAGTCTCCATGGAAATCATATTTTATTAAGGAGGAGACAAGATAAGAGGTCCTTTATCCTTTAATCACATCATTGATAAAGCGCTCTATAAACTTCAAGCCTACCAATCATTCAGAAGCTTTGGCTTAGTTGAAATGCTTCCTTGTCCCCCCGTATCTGAATGATTACATTCCCACTGCTCTTTGCACTGTGAAATCATGATAAACTTTCCCATCACTAGCGTACACTTATGCCAATCAGTCTGGTTGGGAGATTATTCCCATGTCTATACCGTTTCTAAATCTACTAGGTAATCCACAGAAAGCTTCTCTTTTCAATCCTTACGTCATTGCAAAGAATTTCGCATTCGATTATACTTAGACCAGAGCTTAGGCTTGCAGAATTTAGTTATCAAATGCTCCACAAAATTTCTGAAGTGGAATTCCCTTATGGTGATGCATTAAAATCTTTTCTGGAGGAGAAAATCTAGAAAAGAAACATGGAACACACTCCAGGGCCGACTCAACAAAAACATTTGTACACAGGATGACCGATTCACCTCTATCAACATTTATTTCATGTACCAAGGTTTAACTGAGTATACATAGTACATACCGTGGAAGAGACCATCCCAAAGATGCCAAAACTGTGGAAAAGGTAATCTTTACACTACACTAAAAAGCAGAATAAAGGGAGAAAGAAACTTCAAAATCTTCTTATAAGCTTCAACCTCCTCCGTTCAGAGAACTCAGTCCCTCAAACTATATTTGCAGAGAAGGCAGAGAAACAACAGCATCTGTAACCTGTCAAGTTAGATTCCACTCCTCTAACAAAATTTATACTACTCACAAATCAGGATCTGCAAAAAGAAAAACCAAATGAACATCAAAACTTTTCGTACTATTATAACCAAGAAAGATGATACTGGCAAACACTTACCTGCAACTTCTTTGCTAGATCCAACATCATTTCCAGTGGACTCAATAGCCATGCTTCCGTTAACATCCGAGGTTTGGCAGCTACTTTGTGCCAGAGCAGATTGCTGGAAACAGCCACATATTGCTTAGGACTAGACAAACTTAGTACCATACAATTGCAAAATATATGGCTAATGCATTTGCTGGAGAGAATGGAATTTATTGCTACCTTTCACACAAACTATCAACAGTGTTTACTTTCTACCATTAAATCCTTGTGGAAAGTTCATGACCCAAGTTTCTTCTATCAAGCACATCCCTCACTTTAGCAGTACCACTCTTGTAGAAAGTGTCCCAATATACAAAACTCCCCAGACGTGAGAGTAAAATAGCATTTTTAACAGGCTCTAATACCTACCCAACTCAAAATTACTTTGAATGATGTCAAACCAAGCAAACAAAATTTTAGTTGGGAACTGCGTAGCCTTTTAAATAAACTAAAAGCAAATGGTGCGTCAGAATATCATGGACAATTATTTGACTAAGAGCAAACGAAATTTTATGCAGCATCCAATGTCATTCAACAATACATTTATGGAGTATTATGTTAGCATTCTATTTGCCCATTATATTCAATCGAAAGACTTATAATGCAATGAAATTTCTAAAAATTATTTTAGTGTATCACTTTGCTTTTCACAATCATTTTGCTCATGCGTATAAACCTAAACATTCAACGTTAATGTTTATTCTCTCTGAAATTATGGGACTTCAAAGTTGCTGACAAACCTGATTGGATGACTGATTCTTCAAGCAAATGGAAGCAGTGTTTTGCAGAGCTTCCTGGTTAATGTTCTGCGGTGATTCCTTTGATCTCGAGGCAACAGCTGAATCTGGATTTTCCATAGAATTCGGCATTCCAGACGCACTGAGTCCCACTGCTGGTTTCATCACTTGCCCCCCAGGAAAAGGAACTAGCGGTGTGCGCGGCATCGGTAGAGGAAATCCTTGACCAGGAAAACCAAACATCTGGAGATTTGCTCCCGCCATCCCTGCTGACATCAGTGGGCTAGGAAAATGCGAACCTTGCATTGGGGGAACTTGAACCACTGGTCGACCAGTAGGACGGCCATTCATGTCAACCATTCCCATCCCAAATCCAATTGCTGATCCCATTCCAACGCCAAAGGGTGCAAAATGCGGCATCTGTGCTAGATGCATTCCAGTGGGTACCATCATAGGTGGCATGTACAGACCAGCTCCAATTGACATCATCTGCTGGAAAAGTTTAATGTGCCTCAGAACTTGTCAAAGAAACCAAAAGAATCAAAATGACAATTTTGCAGAGGTATATCTGCCTGCACTTGAAGCTGAAGTGTCTTGAGATACTCGATCGCTTCATCAAGCATCGAAGCTTTGTCCACCTTTAAAATGGCAAAAGGCCAAGATTAGTGAAGCCAGTCAGACAGGACCAAGAGTATCAATCATTAATTGGCTCATCAACTTCTTTTTTCTCATGACACTGGTGAGTTTATGCTAATGATAGCCGATAGACATATGAACTGCCAGTCAATTTTTCACAACCCATGAACATGGACAATGCAAATACTTGAACAAAAGTGACCAGTCTCTCAGCCTAGATCCCTATATCTAGAGAAAATTTGATAAAGTTCTAAGTAGATTTAGGAAGATGTCTTAAGTAGAAAAGATCTACCTTGTTGCAATTTGGGATGAGCTCCTGTAGTGCACGCATTTTCTCATTTATCCTGTCCCTTCGCCTCTGTTTCAAGGAAATTCAAAAATGATATGGAGACTTGCACATACTATACATAACCTTAAAAGCAGTCTTTGCGAATAGATTCTCAATCATTTTACTCACCCTTTCAGATAAATTATGCACTTCTGCCGCTCGGCTCCTTTTTGAAGTACCTCGAGCAGGGTTTTGCTTCTTTTCGCGGGTCGGATCTTCTTCAACATCCTGCATTCAACATGTTTTTCGATGATATGGACTAAAAGCATATGCCGTCAAAACAGGTCCTGGAAAAGAAGAGTGACCAGAATAAAATCCTTTTATACCTCACTGGGACAGTCAGACTCATCAGTCTCAAGAGATTTCCTCTTCAAATTGCTTTTGGGGTCATCTAAAACTCTTTCCATGCTGTTGCCTGAGCAAACGGAAGAAGAACCACCCACATGTTCTGTGGTCTTTTCACCCTCAGTTGATCCTTTACAAACACTTGCTTGATAATTTTGACAAGAATGCTTAGCATTCTTAGAGGTGTTCTCCTGGCAGATAGCCTCTGAGTGTCCAGCAGAAAACCGTTGCTCATATTGCTTTCTGTCAAATGGTCTTGAGGAATCTGTCTTTCTCTGTTCCTGCACACCATCACTTGAGACAGCAAAATTTGATCCACTAAGGGTGCTATTATCGATAGATGAAGCCTTTTCCTTTCCAACTGATCTATCTACACTCGACAAACTGAAACTGGCCGTTTGGCCACCGCTCTCAGCATTATTAACTCTGTAAAGAGAAGCAGGTTGTGAAAAACAGGAGAAATTCGTAAAACCAGAACTCTTGTCTGAATGCCCTAAATCCTGCCTCTGAACCTTTACAGTAGAACATACTACCACAGAGGTTGGCAACCGAGCTCTATCCCCACAAACAGCTCGGGACATGCTACTGCTTGTACTTGTGCTAGCATTATCCAAGGCTCTTGATTTAAAACACGGTAACGGCGATAAGAACTGCTGATTTGGCAAGGAATATAGTTGATTAGAGCCAGTTCTATCGATTGCAGTTTCACCAGCTACAGAAGAAAAAACCTTCGATGCATCCGTTTGTCCCAGACTATGAATGCCATTATCAATGCCATGGGACTCCCTATATATCTGACTAGAACTTTTGTCAATCGCCCTGAAATCATTGCCAGGGAAGTCTCATTTGCTGCTACTCCAGTCAGTTCAGGTAAGATATCAGAACAGTAAACATTCTGTAAAGATCCAGTAACAGGGAAACTCAACCAATGCACCATGTCATCCTCCTGTCCCAAACCAATTTCGCTCGAAGGTTCAGTCACCGGAAATTCACTTAATCCACATTCGAGATTCCTAAACTTCCCGGACTTGGGTGGTCTGGTATCGTCACCTGAAGCTCCTTCTCTGGGTTTTGATCCATTAGAAGGTGAATTATTACTGAAGGGGCTCCTTTTAGCTCGACTAGATTGACCTTGTAGCACGACCTGACCATTTTCCCATGTTAACTCTGCAAGCTCATTTTCAGGTCTGCACACAAAATTAAAGGCCATAACCGAGAAAACATTAGAGAAAAGAAGAAACTCATAAAAAAGCTCAAAATGTGAGAGATTAGGCAAGAACTTTTTTTTAATTAAAAAAAAAAAATCAAACTTACACAGAAGAAAGATCAGTTGAAGAAGATGTGGGTTTCTCTAGGCTTGAGTCAAGCTTAGCTTTAGCCATCTTGAAGAGCTCAAACAGCGGCATGGTCAAGAGCTGGACACACCTTTTAGCTTCCAAGAAATGTCCCAACCTCGAGCACTTAGCTTCTGATGCAGCTTCACCACTCTCCAATAGAATTCAAAGAACCGAAGTGGTAGATAAACCTTCAACCTAGAGTGTTAAAAGGCGTCACATTCTGTGCCAAAACCCACACAGAAAGACAAAATCAGTCCAATTTTTAGGGGAGGTGGATAAGAGAAAAAGATCACTCCTTTTCACTATTAAGATTAACAAAAGAATCCTCTGTTTTTTTAATAAGATGGTCACTATCAGTGAGCAACATAAAATATTATTAACCCATATTTGAAAAGAGTAAAGTGCTAAAGTCCTCAGTTCTTGAAGAGGTTCAGAAACCCTTCAATTCGGTCTCACATAAAAATTCTCCCTTGACAACTTCCAATCATCCAATACCAAACTTTATCTTGTTTCCCAAGAACCCTTCATCAGAAACATCATAAAAAGGAAAACACTCAGATCTTTCATTTGACAGATGGCTTATCTTGTAAAGAAAAAGCCCAGAAATTTCTTACCCAACAAGCACATAACTCTTGGTTGAATCATGACACCTCGAATGACTCGAGCAACACTAATCCAAATGCATTGAAAGCGCGAATGATTGCTCTCGCTCGGATATCACGGTTTGGAAAATCCTCAAAAGGGCAATCTTTAAGCTCGGAGAAAGAGAGACGCTCCGGAAAAATTCACGCAGAGCAAGGATGGCGAAGAAACCCAGCTGGACTGTGTTGAAGAAGGTGAAAGGTTGGATGGTGGGAACACATGAGGCAGAGAGTGAGTCAGAGACGAGTACAAAAAGTCTTTAAAATGCAAAATGGAGGTCCAAATCCCAAAGCTTTAACCGCCCTCGTTGCTCCCTGCTTTTGGGGTCTCTCTGACTTCCCTCTAATAGCAGTCAAAAACTGTGAATTACCAAAGGAAGCAAAAACAAGTACAGTCAAATGCCTCAAAGCAGGTAACTTCCAATTCCATCTCAGATTCTTGATTTCATTTGAGAAAACAAAGTGGGGCCACGATGAGAAAACAAGAATGCGAATTACTATTATGGTTCCTGCTGCTGAATATGACTATTTGATCTTTATATATTTGAGAGTGGAGGGAAGCCATTTTGGCCTGTACAGTGTAGCAGAAACACAACATATGCTGCTCCAGATAGTTTATGTTATCCTCTGCTTCTGGGGATGTACGTCACTTAACATCTCCTACCATCTCCCATAACAGATTATAATATAGCATGTAGTTTGAAAAAACAATAAAGACATATGATGTTGAAAGCTTGAGAGAAATTATATGGGGATGTGGGGATTGAATGAGGCATGCCTAGTGCTTGAGCTCAATGCATCACGATGGGAATTTGGGGTTTAAACAATTTCTTTATCTTCCCCTTGGAGAGACCTGTTTTTCGAAGTCTAATTAATGTGCTGGGCGGTGATGATGTTGACATCTCCGTAATGGTAGGAGCTGCTGCTTCTTTTTGGTTTTTTGGGGGTGAGGGGGCTGGAGGGGAGAGGGGGCGGGGGGGGGGTTGACAGTGAGATCAAACAAGAGCCAGGACTCAGAAGGAAGGGGGTCCTCTCTTGAATTGGCAGGTGGCATCACCGCCCCCTGGACACACAGAGTGATTGACCCTGTTATACTACAGGTGCTGGATAAACATATCCACTTCCGTGAATAGTCTGTTCACTTTCTTGATATAATCTTCCTCACACCCTACTCCTCAGGAGTAGGTCCAAAACAAGTGGCTTTATTCACTGAATTGTAACGTACTTCATCGATTTCATGAACCAAATAAGACGCGAATCAACACTGAAGTTGGTCGAGTGGCTTAAAGGAACCGTTTTCTTGACCAGTTAAGTCAAGTCGCGGAGTTTCGCTCCTTTGTGTCTCATTCAGCTCCGTTAGATTGTGATAACGCCGGAATAACTAATTAGCATCCAAACGGCGGTTTGAAAATTGCCGTCCATCCTTTTGGGAAAGAGCAGAATTTCCTCTGATGTTTTCCTCCAGATGACAAGATCTTCCATTTTTAAGTAATCAGAACTGGAAACGCCAAACCGAAGTAGCACGTGGACGGATAGGCCGCCACCTTGAGCTCAGCGCTACCGGACATTCACCGCACGAGGCCATGCGGAAAGCGCTGGCGATGACACGAGAGGTCCAGTCTCGTGCATATCCTCCTGTTCTTGTTCTTGTTCTTGTTCTTGTTCTCTTTCTCTTCTGTTCTTCTTTTTTTCATTCAAACTCCAAGGGAAATGCGTGGTCGCAAAGTTCCTCCCACGCCAAAGGGCTTTGGAGGAGCAATCTATGTGCAGAGTCGCCGCCTGTCGGAATGGGGAACAGGAGGCATATGGTCTGCTTCTTCTTCCAAGTCAGTCAATGCACACGAGTCGGTGCTTTAGACCCTGAAAGAATGATGGGCGAGAGGGCTAGTTGCTTAGTCCATATTAATCAAAGATTAAGCTTTTGAATTCTTGCTAATTGAGCTGCTGTCTGAGAAGCTAAGCATTGGAGATTGGGACATTATATAATCGAACGAGGAGGGGAATGTGCGGCGTCTTCAAGAACTCGAATTGAGCAAACAAAAATACAGAATATAATTGAATCGAGGGTTGATTGAAGAAAATGACTTCTCTTCCCAATTTCTTTAATGGAAAGAAGAATAAACAAACCGACGCGATCTACGGTATTTAGCAAGTACTAAACAAATGGGCAGCCGTGTTTTGGCATTTGACTAGTTGGAAATAAAAAGATATGTGAAAGAAAGAAATTTATCAATATAATTCGATATATGAAAAAAATACATAAGAGCCTCCTTATAAACTTTATGATATGATTATATAAAGTAACATATTAATTAATATATATACAGTTATGTAAAGATATCTGTGCAATCTTGAGAGATACATAAAATTAATAGAAATATTCTACTAATTTCTAATATAGGAAAATATCCTGATTATATTTAACAACCTCCTTCAAACTCAAGGCAACGTTGAACAAGTCAACTAGAGTTTTAATTAATGTTGCTCAGTGCCACTTAAACTTGTTTCTCTAATGTCACCACGGGTGCACAAGGCTTTTTGATCCATGGTGGGGCAATGTGTGAGATAGTCTTCTAGACATGGCTTGTCTGAGGGTGTCGAGTTCGGTGGTGTTAGTGGTGGTGTCGGCTTCTCAAAACAAAGAGTGAATGGTCGAGAATCGGAGGCAAAACAACAAGCGGCCTATGTAGCTGGCTCGCGAAATAGTAACTAAGTGATGCAGCCTATATGACCGATGTTGTAGCACCAAGTGGCTTATACGATTTGGCTTGGAAAATAGTTACCTAGATGTGGCATGGCTAGCATAAAAAAGAAGCCACCTCCATGAAAAATGCTCGACTAGATGATGTGGTTAGTGCGATTAGCGTTGAAACACGACTATTATAGAAAGGACTCGATGTGCTTCCTTAGATGAGATTCGTGCACGTGAGGTGAACACCTGTTAAGCGACGATGATGGTGATGGATTTATTTGGATGTGCACTAGGTGTAAACACTTAGTTTCCATAGGAACAAAGGCTCTAATACTAAGTTATAAATAAAACAAGACACATGGAAGAAATGAATTTATCTGTGTAATTCCATATATAGAAAAGAGTACATAAAGAGCCTATTTTTAGGTTTTATGATATGACTATATAAAGTAATATATATCAATCAATATATAGACAGTCATATGTCCACACAATCTTGAGAGTTACACAAGAATAATAGAAATATTCTAATAATTTCTAGTATAGGCAAATATCTTAGTTATCTCTAACTTGACTAAACCTTTAGCAGATCATTTTGTAAATCGATATTGACATAGATATTGATCACCTACATTTATAACTTGGCTTTCATCACTTGGGGAGTTGAATGATGTTGAATAGTTAATGCTCAAGAAGCATATCAATTGCATTAGCATCATGTGCCATCTCTTTGAATATACGGTGCAATATATATAGGTGATCTTGAGATCACCATCATTATTTTTCAATTCTTAGCAGATAAATAGTGAAGTCAGTCTCCTCGAAAAATTATTCCAACCCTTAATGATTTTTTGATAATTTCGATATGAACTCTTATGTAAAATAGTGATGTGGTGCTTCTCTAACAACTTAAGCTGGAGATAATACAATTGATGATGTATAGATATGACGGATTCACAATGATGTCACACATCTCGAAAACATAGAACTTGAGACGGACATGGTTGATGACGCGTGGTGGTTTCCATATGCAAGCTCATATCATACATTAAGAAGTCAGCCCTAGCTAGTTGGGTAAACCACTTGGTATATACCTTTACACATGATGCCTGTGTCTGCATGTAGAGAAGTTGTAAAGGAGGGAGGGAACACATAAGCTGTTGTCTTCTCCTTAATTATTAGGCCTTACCATAGTGGGTCAACTTCCATGCTGAGGAATGGAGGCTTTTAGTCCATTGAGCTCGTTGAAAGCCCAAATTTCAGCCCATCCTAGACCTACCATGTTGGATTTAGAGAGAGAGAGAGAGAGAGAGAGAGAGAGATTATGGTAAAATGAGCTCGTCTTTATCTTGTGGCTAGCTGTGGCTGTGGATATGAACAAATGTGAGCTGGCAGTCGTGTATGAAATGAACTCGCCCCCTACTTGTGCAGAGAAGACATTCAATGGGTCAACATGATTAGGATGGAAGAAAAGAACTGACACGCATACGTGACCGTCGGCGCCAGGTTGCGTAGCCTTGTTGAACTTCCCAATCACGATGGAATTACCCCGTAAGGAATATGTCGGGGGCGTGGTGCCACGTTCCAAAAGCTAATTCGAGGCAGCTGTAAATTGGATTCTACGTTCTAGAATTCCGCACAAAGAAAATGCAGAACAACGACACATGGATCGTCCCAATGAGGGTGGCACACGTAGGGCGTGGGGTTGGTCCGATTGGGTCTCTATAAAGGCTGAAGGCATCGCCATTTCAGTTTGCTCACCCTAGTCACTACCACCCTCCTGCACAAAATCTCAGATTACTAAAGGCTTCAATCGAAGGACAGAGGAAGAAAGAAAATGTCGGACGAAAGCGCCGTCACATGCATCGACATCCTCGTGGCCATCATCCTGCCTCCTCTTGGTGTCTTCCTCAAGTATGGCTGCAAGGTCAAAACACAACCCCCTACACCTTCTTCTTCTTCTTTAGCTTCCATGCAAACTTGTTTTAGTCGAGTCTTGGAAATTAGCAGACTAGAAAGTAAGCACGAGTTCCTTTATCTCTTTTGAGCAAACTATGATGGGCATGAGGGAGTTTCCATATTTAGGAAATCGGATGTTTTTTGCCCGTGTCGGTCTTCTTTCTGCTTTTCTTTTTGTATGGTGAATTGCTAACTGATTAGTGGTTGTGATGGTCGACAGATTGAGTTCTGGATCTGCCTTCTGCTGACCATACTCGGCTATCTTCCCGGGATCATTTATGCTGTCTGGGTCATCACCAAGAGGTGAAAGCACACCCTCGTGTAAGCACCTCATCCATCACTCTCAATCTAAGGGTTTCAATTCTCAAAGCTTCTTCGTAGTCGAATCAAGCATCGAATGCTTGAATTGCGTCAATCCATTCCTTTCCAGATAATTCCTGGCAATTTACGCAAATTACTGCATTTGTTCATGATTAAAAAAAGGTTTCGACTATGATCATGATGGCTAATATTACGGAGTGGCCGTTGCTATCGCAATTTAAAGAAGGGATGGATTCGGGCCACGCAAAAGATGGTGATGTGTATGGGCCCTGCGTGACTAGACCTGAACCCACCTTATCGCTAATCCGACCATTTCTTTCAGTCTACTAATGTGCTGATTTAGTCTTGGTGAT
Organism: Corymbia calophylla; assembly: GCA_014182845.1. Classification (NCBI taxonomy): domain Eukaryota; kingdom Viridiplantae; phylum Streptophyta; class Magnoliopsida; order Myrtales; family Myrtaceae; genus Corymbia; species Corymbia calophylla. The sequence continues at coordinate 12,732,267 of CM024700.1, forward strand.
ACTTTGGACTGACTTTAATTTATGCGATGATCATGGCTTTGGACAGGTGGGTCGATTCAAAAAAAAAAAAGGAATAAAGTGTGCTTGTACTATCAAGAAGATGGGACCTTTTATGCCCCAGTTGATGGTGATCATATAGCTGATTGTGTGTGTATAAACTACTGATTTTCAACTCTATACTGGTGTGTCGGTATTCCTTTCTTTTTACCCGGTTTAAATTTGTGATTTGGGTTCCCTTTTGTCAGTTTAAATCGTGTTGTTGGGTTGTGTATGTCGGATTTGTTCTATTGTTGATTGTTGTAAAAATATTGTTACACAAGAATTGTTATATGCACCTGGTTCCAGTCGAAAAGTGGATTGCTTATCGAAAATTTTCAATTACACAACGTGGCGGATGGTGAGAATATCCCAAAACTTAACGAGCTGCTTCTGGACTGGTTGCTTTATAAGGATTCTCTTGAATGCAGAACCGCCGCCTCATGTTGTTCATGGCATATATTCTTGAAAGTGGGGGTGAAAAGATGGTTCCTTTCTGAACTATCGGATGAAGAAGGGATAGAACATTTGTCAATAATGGCGAATACGGATGATTGCGACCGGGGTTAGGCTCAACTAATCTGGATTTCTAAGAAAACCATGGGCTATGCGATGAATGTTCTCTTCTCCCTCAACTTGAGAGTGCAGGCTGTAACCCTCTAATCCAATCTGATCTTATCTAGTCTAGTCTAATCCGGCGATTGTCAAAGGTAGCTAGTTAATATTTTTGCACTATAATAAATATAATCTAAAAAGATAAGTTCATGTGTATATTCATTTATCTTTTTCTTTGTAATGATCGGTATTCGAGACTTTTTCAATGCCTAATTAAATTTCATCATATGGACAATCTTCATGTCCCGCACAAATCAAGCAATGATTGGAAACGAAAGTCCTTGCTCTTGAAAGTGATTTCAAGAGACGTGCCCGAATTTATATATGGACTGATGAAGGTACGTTAATTTATCATTAGCCAATCACCCTTGACTTAAAATCTCATCACGTGGAAAATATTCTAGCACATAAATCGTACAATTATTATAATGCAGATTTAATGCATGCATCTCTTTCTCATCTTGGAAATGGGAATCACTAAGTCTACTTAGTATACCAACGACAAATGCAATATTGGGACAGTGTCCTCGTACAACATACGTCAAGTCAAACTACAGAAAGTTTTGGCATACGCCAGCTAATAATATACTTAAGGACTACATGAAAAAGTTCACAATTAATAAATTAAACTTTTAGAAACTTTCTTTTATAATGAGAAAGACTGCAAATAAACTCATTTTCTCATTTATTTATTTTAGCACAAAAAGAATAATAATATTTAAGAAAAATTTCAAATAAGGCCATGATTCTTTAAGATTGACATGACTATTTCAGGTGTTTATTTGAAATAAGGTCAACTTCATATCCTTATTTAAAAAAATGAGAGCACTTCAAGCTCTTATTTAAAATAAATGTCACTTTGAGCTCTTATTTGATAAATTAAGTCCACTTTGGGCTTTTATTTGGAATTTTCCCTAATATTTGTAAGGAAAAAGTTGTTAAAAAAGTTTTAAACTTATTGCATTTATGTCAAATCAATCATGAATCTTTCACTTTGACTAATTAACCCTAAACTTTATGACGATTTGATAATTTAGTATCTTTTAATTGTGTCAATTTAGTCTTAAAGTTTTTAACAATTTGATAATTTAATCATTCCAATCAATTTTAATCAAAAATCGTTGATGTGGTAGTCCAATTAGTTCTACTAACCATCCTAAGTGACTTCGTTAGGGGTGTCCAAAAAACACATCCAACCCAACTCGAACATAATCTAAACACGACTCGAATACGAAATAAGTATGGTACATGTTTCAGGTCTTAATACTGTTTGGGTAACAATTATAAACACAAACGGAATACATGTTTTGGGTTAAGTTAGGGTCGGAACATTATTCCACCCAAGCACATTAAAGGCTTCAACCTAAACACACCCACCCAAGCACATTAAAGGCTATCTCCTCTACAACTCCTTCTACTTGCAACTCATCTAGCACGTCTCGTCTCACGGGTTCGTCATCGTCACCCCTCAGGTCGGCCCTGTTGACACCTAAATTTTGGTGATTTATTTTAATATTTATTAATTGCATTGGAAAATTAGATATTAGTTTCTAATCCCTTAACAAAAAAATTCTTTCATTAAAATTGCATTGCATATAGACATTAGGAGCATTTGCATCACTAGTTTTAAAATTAAAAAAAAAAATTTTTTAAAAAATTCGAAATTATAAAAAAAAAACGTAGTGGGTCCGGGCCAGGGCTGGGCCTGCCCGGCCCCTTTTTTTTTCCTTCCTTCCCTTCTTCGCACGGGCCTGGCCCATTTTCCTTTTTGCCTTTCTTTTCCCGGCCCGGCCCATCCGTCTTTCTTCTCCTTCCCTTCTTCTCCTTCCCTTCTTCTCCCGCGCGTGGAAACAGCAGCCTGCAGAGGGGATAAAATTTTTTGAAGCAAGTCAACAGCAGAAGCGCAGAAGCAGCAGCAGAAAGAGCAGGGCAGCGAGTCCAAGGGCAGAAGCGAGGTCGGCAGAAGGCGAAAGCAGAAAAGGGAAAGAGGGAGCAGCGGAGAGCGGTTTTTGGTCCCGAGTGCAGCTGTATCAGAGAAGAGAAAAGACAGAAACACAGGGATAGAAAAGGGGACAGAAACGGGGAGACAGAAAGGGAGAGCAAACGAGAGACAGAAAGCGAGAGGAAACGCGAGACAGAAACAGAAAGGAGAGACCGAGAGAGGGAGGACTCCGAGAGGCCAAGAGAGAGAGAGTGAGAGCGAGGCGGTGACTGAGGAAGAGCAAGAGAGTTTCAGCCGACGCCCTTGGCCGCGCGCGAGCTCCGTCCTACGGCTCGTCAGCTGGCGTCCTCAAGCTGAACCAGGTAGGCCTCCCCCGAGCATCCCTATTCGTTGTTGACGAAGTCGCGGGCCGGAGCTCGCGCCGACCGGTTCGCACGAGCCCCGGCCCCTTTCGTCCCTCCATTAAGGTTCCTCTGCATATTTCCATGTCTAGTTGGAAGCCTAGTCCCGGTATAAGTTCGGTTCAAGTCGGAAACCCTTCGTTTTACTCATGCCCGCCAAGTGTTTGATGAAATGCCTTATAGAAAACCGAAGGGTGTTCATACTTTTAATCGAAAGCCGATCTGTTTTCATGCTCTTTTATCTATAGAATCATCCTTTATTCATTCATATTCGAGGTTCCATGATGATCTGTATGAAAAACCCGTGTACCGTCGAATCGGTGAAGGTTTCGCGGCCACCGGAGCTTATGGCCGGCGGTGGCCGATGTCGACGGGGATGAGTGGCTGATAAAAGGGCGGTGTCTCGGTGAGGAGAGAGGAACCACGGTGGTTTCGGTTGGAGTCGAAGGTCTTTCGAATAAAATAAGAAAGAAGAAGAAGAAGTTGCAGGCGTGCATGGGGGAAGAGGTGCATGGGGGCGTGCTGCAACTGCGAAGGAGAAGAAGACCAGAATAAAAAAAGAAAAAAAGAAAAAAAAGAAAGAAACAAAAAACAAAGAAAAGGCCGATAGTAAAAATCAAGCAAGGAGTTGGGCTTCGCCTTGGGCCCGCGTGCGTTGGGCTGGGTTGGTGGCGGGCCGGGGATGACTGGGCTGGAAATAGAAAGGGGAAACGGGCCATCAGCTGGGCTAAGAAATGGAAATCAAATTTGGGTTTTTTTCTAAAAAAAGGGAAAAGAGGAGAATTCGTGGGCCTTTTTGTTAATTAAGTAATTTAGGGCCAGCCCAATTTCTTTTAACCAACGAGGACCAATAGGGTCCGGGTCAGTTTAGTAGGGCCGGGTCTCTTGACCCGGTCCGAATTATTTTTCATAAAAAAATTAAAAAAATTCAGAAAATAAAAATATTAAAAATATTAAAAAATCATCAAAATTTCATGGAAAATTCAAAAACCTGAAAATTTAAAAATTTCGGAAAAATATTTTATTTTTATTTTTATTTTTTAAAATTCGAAAATATTAAAATATTAAAAATTCCAAAAAAAAAGGAAAATTTTCAAAAATCCAAAAAAATTCCAAGTCTGTTTTAGAGTTCCCTAAGAAGCTCCAAAATAATTCTTGGACAATTTTCTCTTAAAAATAAGTGTCGGAAAATCATCTACCAAGATTGTCTTAAAATCAATGTGCTTCTGCCTGTGGATTTTAATTATTCTCGGATACAATTGCCCTTGAATGCACGCTTAAGATGCATGATTATGGTTTCCCCCTTAGTTTAATTATGATTGTCATTTATTTATCTCTTAATGCTAGATGTTTATTCTCGCCTACAATTTATTTAATGCTTTCTTTAATTGCTTATTGTTATTTTGATGATTGCGCACCCGCATGATCACCTCACATGTTAGTGGTTAAGTCTAAAATCAATCCAAACTGCCTGACAAAAGTCTTTTTGAAATGAACAAGACTAGGTACCGAAATGGCACTAATTGGTTAATTAGTGTAATCAAGTCCCCGATCCTAGGATCTCTGGTTGCGTAGAAAATGAGGCATACTCCCATGCCCCGCTTGGTTTCTAGCCGACTCCAATAGACTAGTTGCAACTCCCCATCTGAAGATTTTCATGACCATCCAATGTCACGCGAGGTATGGGCTTGAGAGAGCCTATGTCTAATGAGGGTCATTGACCTACCCTTTAGACAATACCCCTAAACCTATTTAGATATTTCTTTTCCCCATGGGACGGAAAAAATAGGTCGCGACAAGCCCCCATCAATCTCTCTCCCTCTCCCTCTCCCTCTCCCTCTCTCCCCATCTTCCATATGATTTGCTTCTTTTTCGTGGCCGACGCAGAATTTTAGAGGAGGGAGTATTCTATGTCCGAGGAGATGTTCACGGACGGGTTGGGCTAGCCACGGCGTCACGTAAGAAAGCATTTCGAATTCCCTTTGTCATATTTTTTATTAAAAAATTGTAATATTTTTTAATAAAAAACCTGAAACCTGAAATCTGAAACACGAAACACGAAACCCGATCCAACCTGACTCGAACTGAACCGAACCGACCCATTTTTTTGCTTCATATTTTATGCATTTCGGGTCGGGTCAGGTCGAGTCGGGTCAGGTCAGATAACATGACCCTTATTGTTCGGGTCGGGTCGGGTAACATCAAGACCTAACCCGACCAGTTGACACCCCTAGACTTGGTTAGCATTGGTGTAGATGATGTTTTTATATTTGTTATTATTTTTTAAAATTTTTTGAATTCTTTTTTATCTCCTTTTATTTTTTCTAAACTTAGGCCAACAATCCTCGCCCGATCTATGCGAGGGCTAAGATGCCCTCACTTGGATCTGGTAAGGGCATCGTGGCCCTCACCTAGAAGAAGTGAGAGTTGGCCAACGACCTCGCCAGCTTAGGGTTACGAAAGAAAAGAAAAATAATAAAAAATTTCGAAAAAATTTAAAGAAATTGTTCATATTAACGTCGATTGCATTGGCACTACGTAGGATGGTTGGCGCTAACTAAACTATCATGTCAGCGATTTCCAATCAAAATTGGTAAAAAGGAATAAATTATTAAATTGTCAAAAAGTCTTGGATTAAATTGAAAAGTCAAAAAGTTTAAAAACTAAATTAGTATAATTAAAATTTTTGTGATTGAATTGGTAAAACATTAAAATGTTAATGATTAAATTGATCAAATTTAATTTATGACTGAATTAGCGTAAATGCGATAAGTTAAGAATTTTTTTTTGTAATTCTCCATCGGGAACAAAGTCCGAGCAAACCCATATTCTCATTCCTTAACACAGATTCGAAAAATTCTGGCCCCGTGCCCCAAACGTTGGAGAATAAGCAGCACTCCCACGGGATCTCTTCGTGGCTTCGAAAAGTCGCTGGGTAACTTAAAGAGGATTTTGAATGGGAACGAGGTCGAGGGCATGAACAACAAATACCAGCAATGGACCACTATTAGGTGGGCCGGGACCGCCAAGTCACCGTGCGCCGGCTCAATCAGAAATCGACACGTGGCTCTACGTGGAGTTGAGGCTTACCATTATTTTCAGTCAAATATATTCGCCGGCCCCTCTCTCTCTCATTCGAAATTGAAAATTGTCTCCCTTTCTGTGTCTTCGTTGAATGCTGCGTCTTCTTCTCCATCAAGCTGCACCAAACCCATTCTTCGTGTGTTTTTCAAAAATCTTTCCCTCCGGCACCCAACTGCTTCCATTTCCTCATCGTCTTCTCATCCTGATCGCTTTGCTCCTACTGCTTCGACACTGCTATGCTTTGAGCTCTTAGCTGCAGTATCGATGGCAGCTGTGACGGCCACGGTTTTGGTGGCCCTCGCGGCCGTCGTCCTCCTGTCCCTGTCCCAGGCCCCCTCCCCCGCTTCTGCGGAGGATGTCTCCACCCATGTGGCCTACAAGACACCGGTCAATCGCTCGAGACTTCAACAACTTCACTCAAGAAGCGCTGCCGAGCTCAGCTCGCGACGGATTCCTTGGAGATGGAGAACAACAGCCAGCAATCCTTTTGGCAGTTCAGCGACCAGCTTCGCTTCGCCAACCTCTCCTTCAACGACTTCGCCGCCGCCAAGCTCCCCAACAAACGCTGCAACTTCGACACTCGAGTCGGTGGCAAGATCGCCATTGGGTACAATCCCCTAAGGAATCCAGTCAACGACGGCTGCAACAAGGGGAACACCATTGCCAAAGGCTCGAGCCAACTCAAGGAACCGCTTGGCCTGCCCAACGATGTTGGCTCGGGCGACTTCAACGAGTTCAACTTTGCGTGGAAGCTCGAGGGGTCCGGCGCGGCTAGCGCGAATCTGAACGATCTGAACTGGTTCGACGACGGATGGAAGGTCGGGGGTTGCAGGTCAACGCCCCCATTGACGGCGGGTACAGCAAGGCGGCAATTTACTGGGAGCAGTTGCTCGGCTACCCGTTCGTCGGCAACTTCGCGAACTTGGAGGGAGGGAAGGCCAACATCGAGGGCAGTGAGCACGGGGGCAAGCTGGGGAAGAAGAGCGGGGGCGGATGCAGAAAGAATGTCAACTGCAACAACAACGGCAACAGCTTCGAAGGTAAAGAGAGCAAGAGCGACAAGAGGTTCAAGATGAATACAATGTAGCTGCACTCTGCGAACAAATGAATACCATAAACTTGTCTTTGTATTTCGCGATCGAGATCCCCTAGATGATGAATGCTTCATAGGGTCGGGATTCATATCCGGTCGAGAATTCCCTAGGCAAACCAAAGCGGTCTACCAACAAGTACTTCATTTTACTTGGTTCCTTAAGATTTACTTAGATGAGTAGTTCTCATCTCAAAATTCATAAGCCTGTTTTCATGAGCCTGTTTTCGCAAAGTTGCCTATGAACGGGTAGCCCAAAAGCTGCTCTCTGTAAATTGCCACCTTGCTATACCCGCCGTTGATGGGGGCGTTGACCTGCGCCCCCCACCTTCCATCCATGGTCGAACCGGTTTAGATCTATTGGCGATATTTGCGGGATTTGCGCTCCTCAAATATACAAATCTATATATTGATAGTTTTGCTACTCAAAGAGAGGAGGGATTATAAGCAAATCTGCATATTGATATTTTTCCTTTTTTTTTTTTTTGGGTTTGCTTGTTTCCTTTGTTGTAGCAATCCTTGTATACAAATTGCAGAATAATGGCAGCTTAACTCTCATGACAAAAAAAAGAGAGTTGAGAGTTTTGTTCGAGGACATAGGCACATTGCTGAACCTCGTAATTCTTGTGTCTTTTTTTTTGTGATTACTTAATTAAATTCAACATGGTATCTGAGCAAGTTTAATTCAACCTTTGATTTTTTTGGTGCTTGTTCCTCCCTTTATTGCTGTCATATCCTTGTTATTACTAGCAACACATCATGGAGGGGTCAAAGAAGTCAAGAGATGCATCCAACACAACAAAGGTGCTGGAGACAAACAACCAACGGTTGACTTCGTTGTTGCTAAATGAAAAAAAATTACCTTCCTTGGTCACGAGCTGTAACAATTGCTCTTGGGGGTAGATTGAAGCTTGGTCATATCTATTGGAAGATTAAAGCCTCTCCCGCGACAGATCTTAATTTTATGAATGGCAAGCGAACGACCACAATGTGATGTCTTGGATATTCAATTCCATGGAATCAGAGATCTACGAGATATTTGCATATTCAAAGTCAACCAAGGCGTTGTGGGATTCGATATATGAGATGTATGGTCAAGCCAGAAATGCATCTCGAATCTTTGAGTTGCAACAAGGACTTGCTTGTTCTAAGCAAGGCGCAACACAATCTTTCACTGAACACTTGGGAAAAATGAAGAAGCAATGGGATGAGCTTCGTTAGTATAGACTTTCGACCAAGAATATGATGGATTATGTCAATTGAGAAGAGCAAGATAAAATCTTTCAGCTATTAGCAAGCATCAGGCCTGAATTTGAGGGCACTACACGTCAAATTCTTATGAGTCCTCAACTACCTACTTTTAATGAAGTTTGTGCCATAAGCCAAAGTGAGGAAACAAGAAGACCTGTCATGCCTTCAGCTCTAATTGCATCAGGAGAGCTTGGTGAACAATTGGCCCACAATGCTATCAACACGAAGCAAGGAGACTCTACTGCTCGATTTGCCGAAGGAAAATTTAATAAACCAGCACGATTTCATTGTGACCATTGCAAGCGCAATGGCCATTCCAAAGAGAGGTGATGGGTCCCTCATCCGCGTTTGCGTCTTTCCAAAGACAAGGGTTTGGAAGCTAAGGTGGCAATCCAAGACAATCCAAATGATATTCAATCCAAGTTGGAGGCTTTGTCTTAACAAGTTCACCAGTTACTTCAGATACATGGCAATGGGACGAATGCTTCTGGCATTGAAACTGACAATTTGGCTATGGCATTTGGTAATGTTCATGCTTACTCAATTTTATCCGAAACTCACTTTAGTGTTGACTTTAGGGCTATAGACCACATGTGTAGTTCTCCAAGTTTGCTATCCAGTATTACTTCAGGCATGTCATATCCACCTATTACTATTGCTAATGGTGGGCAGGTTCCAACTAAGGGTGTTGGAAAAATTAAATTTTTCTCAATTAATTCTGAAGCATTATTGGTACCCGTATTATCCTCGAATTTAATGTCAGTTAGCAAACATACTAATTAGTCGAATTGCAATGTTATTTTTACTCCTCAAAAGGTCTTTTTTCAATATTGAACCACCAAGAGGTTGATTGGTGAAGGGTAGTTGCAAAATGGGTTGTATATGATAGACCTCAAGAATGAAGCATTGATGGCACAAAGGAAGACCGTTGACACTTCTCGGTTGTGGCATTGGCATTTGGGTCATCCCTCTGATTGGATGTTACATCCCTTGCTATGACTTTAAGTTATGATTCCAATCGTTGTGATCCTTGTAATTATGCTAAGCAGCATAGGTTGCCATTTCCACATAGCACACATAAATCAGACCAATTTTTTGATTTAGTTCACTCGAATGTTTGGGGGCTTCTCCTATTGACTCTAAGGAGGGGTTCAAGTATTTTGTTACATTTATTGATGATAAATCCCGAGCTAAACATCATTACCAAAAAAAAAAAAAAATCCCGAGCTACATGGCTTTATTTGCTTAAATCCAAAAGTGAAGTTATGACCGTGTTTCAAGATTTTTGTAGTATGGTGAAAAATCAATTTAACAAACGGTGAAGATTCTTCATATAGACAATGAAACTGAATATACCAATCAAGCTTTTCAAATGTTATTGCATGGCCTTGGAATCATTCATCAGACCTCTTGCGTGGGAACTTCACAGTAGAATGAAGTTGTAGAAAGGAAAAATAGGCATCTACTTGAGGTTACCCGAGCATTGTTATTCTCAAGAAATTTACACAAGACATATTGGGTGGATGCAGTCCTTACTAGTTGCTACTTAATCAACCGTTTGCCTAGTAAGGTGTTGGGGTATAAAGTTCCAATTGAAAGTCTGTATGGCCAAAAATTTGGTATCTCTCATCTAAGAATTTTCGGATGCGTGTGTTATGTGCATCCTCAATCTAGTGATAAGCTAGATCCACGGGCTCGAAAGTGTGTGTTTGTGGGATACTTGAATGTCAAGAAGGGATACAAATGCTATGAACCAAGTACTAGACGTGTTTATATTTCTCGTAATGTTGTCTTTGATGAGACTCACATGTCTTTTGCCAGGAATCAAATTCAAGGGGAGCAATATGACTATTTTGAATTTTTGCTTCCAATCATACCTGTCGAAAATTTAATGTTGGATCAAGAGGAAATTCCAACAACGGCTGTTCAAGGAGGACATCTTATGAATATAGAAAATGGCAACATGGAAAATGCCAATACTACCCCCAATGTCATTGCTTTTCCTGATACTACAATAGATACAACTGATTTGGAAGTTGGGACTGAAAATGCAGCAGAGGTGGCTCCAACAGATACGGTACCCATTACCTCGGCTCCAATTCGAAGGTCATCACGCATTCCAAGGCCTTCAACACGCAACATATCATACTGCTTAGCATCCCATTTAGGATTTTATTGGGTGTGAAAGAATTTCTCATAATTATTTAAGTTTCTTATCTGCCATTGAAAATCAACAAGAACCCAATACCTTCTCAGAAGCATGTAAAAGCAGTGTGTGGGTGAATGCCATGAAAGATGAGCTTTAGGCATTAGATCATAACTAGACTTAGGAACTTGTTAAATTGCCAAATGGGAAGAAAATAGTTGGATGTCGATGGATTTACAAGATCAAACACAATAGTGATGGTTCAATTGAGAAGTACAAAGCTCGGCTTGTCGCAAAAGGATATACTCAAACCTATGGGATAGACTACAAGGAAACATTTGGTCATGTAGTGAAAATGAACACTATTCATGTCCTTTTGTCTGTAGTAGTTGTCGCGACCTATTTTTTCTCATCCCGAGAGGAAAATAAATCTATACATAAAGATAGGTTTAGGGGAATTATCCAAAGGGTGGGTCCAAGACTCTCATTAGATATAGGCTCTCCCAAACCTATATCCCGCGTGACATTGAGTGTTTATGAAAATCTTCAAATGAGGAGTCGCCACTAGCCTATTGGGGTCGGCTAGAAACCAAGCGAGGAATGGGAGTGTGCCTCACTTTATATCCAACCACATAATTTAGGATCGAAGACTTGATTACACTAATTAACCAATTAGTGCCATTTCGGTACTTAATCTTGTTCATTTCAAAAAGACTTTTGTCAGGCAATTTGGATTGATTTTAGACTTAACCACTAACATGTGAGGTAATCATACGGGTGCGCAATCATCAAAATAACAATTGACAATAAAAGAAAACATTAAATAAATTGCAAGAGAAAATAAGCACCTAGTATTAAGAGATAAATAAATGGCAATCCTAATTAAATTAAGGGGAAACCATAATCATCGCATTATAAGCGTGCAATCAAGAACGGTGTATCGAGGATAATTAAAACCCTAAGGTGAAGCGGGTGAGAGCTTGCTCAATTTCAAGACAATTTTAGGCCAATGATTTTCTGACATTTTTTTATAGAGAAAACTGTCCAAGAATTATTTTAAAGCTTTTTAGGGAACTCTAAAACAATCTTGGAATTTTTGGGATTTTTGAACTTTTTGGAAATTTCAATATTTTAATATTTTCGAATTTGTTTTTCGAAAATTTTTATAAATTTTCAGGTTTCTGAATTTTCCATGAATTTTCTGAAATTTTCAAATTTTTAATTTTTTTATGATATTTTTTACTATTTTTATTTATTTATTTTTATATTCTTTTTAATATATGAAAAAAATTCGGACCGGGTCAAAAAGACCCGGCCTTACTAAGCCGACCCGGACCCTATTGGTCCTTGTCGGTTAAAAACGGGCCGACCCCCCAAAGCCCACTCAAAAAAAATAATAATTAAAAGCCCACAAAAATCCTTTTATAGAAACAGCCCATTCCCAATTTTTTGCTCTCGGCCCAGCCAGCCATCTCAGCCCGCGACAAACCCAGCCCAACGTACGCGGGCACAAGACAAAGCCCATCTCCTTGCTTGATTTTCATTTTCAGCCTTTTCTTTGTTTTTTCTGATTTTTTTCTCTTTTTCTTTTATTATTCTGGTCTTCTTCTCCTTCGCATGCACTTCTACATGCTTCCCCCCTGCACGCCTGACGCTCCCCCCATCTTCTCTTCTGCATTTTTTTTTTCTTTTCTCCGAAATGCACCCAAACGACAACGCTAGCCGGAGCAACCGGCGCACCTTCTAGCCCCGTCCGCCAGTTGCCCGCTCCGATTTGCTCGGAGTGCGACTGGCCACCTCGGTCCGGCGAAGGCTAAAGCATTTCTCGGCGTAAAAATCCTCTCCGACTCAAGAACACATGTTTACTCCACGAAAATCGCAATGAAAATACAAAAGATGGGCGCAGTCTAACGTTTGTAAGAACAAACACGAATCAAGACAAGTTTAAACATGGGTTGCCTCTCGGTTCTCTATGGGATATTTTGTCGAACATGTAACGGGCACTACCAAATCCAAAGGTTTCCGGCTCAATCGAGCCTCGAACGTGCCTTAGGGGTCTCGAACACGACACACAAGGAATTTGAGAACGAAATGCAAGGGCGACGAGGGCCGGAGCTTGCGCAAGCCGGACGATCGCGAGCTCCGGCCCTGGCATTTCCAGAAATCGGACAAAAGGGATTCAGGGGACCTACCTCGTTCGGGGTGGAGTTGCAGCGGACAACGGCGGGCCTCCGGCAATGGCTAGCTTCTCCCTCGAGCTTCCCTCCTCCCTCTGGTTCGCTCTCTCCCATTCGAACTCTCCCTCTCTCAGTTTTTTCTCCTCTGTTTCTTTTCTATTCTTTTTTTTTCTTCTGTTTCCTCTCCTCTCTCGCTCCAGGCAGAGCACGCATCCGGTGCCAGCGGTCTTCACAAGGGCAGCAGAATCGTCCGTGCAATCCGAGACGAGAACGGTGGTGCCGGCGAGCGCGAGCTGAGCGGAGAGAACGAGGGGGAGTTCCTGGTCGGCCCCGTGCTTGGGGTGAAGGGTGCGGCCGAGCTTCTCGGCACCGAACGTGGACTTGTAGAACTCGATGGCGTCGCTGGCCTTGGGGGCCTCCACCACCAGCTACGGCTTCACCACCGTGAACACGACGGCCTTCTCGGTCGTTCCGTTTTGGACCTCCTGCTCTGCCTTTGCCCTCTTCTTTTTCTGCTCCCTGACTTGTCGACCTCAACCCTCCCTGCTTTGACTTGCCGCAGCAACCTACTTCATCATCTTTTTCTGCCTCTGCTCTACTGCTCGCGTGGAGGAAGAACGGAAGAAGAAGAAAGCTGAGCGGGCTGGGCCGAGGAAGAAGAAAAAAAGGAAAATGGGTCGAGCCTAGGCGCCAAAAGAGAAGGGAAAAGAGGAGGGGGCCAGCCCAAGGCTGGTCCGAACTCGGCCCGGCTGCCACTTTTTTTCTTTTTGTAAATTTTTTTTTTTGATAAATTTTAAAATTAGTGATGCAAGTGCCCCTAATGTCTATAGGTGACGCAATTTTAATGAATTTTTTTTATTAAGGGGTTAGAAATTAATTCCTAATTTTCCAATGTAATTAATAAATATTTAAACAAATCACCAAAATTTAGATGTCAACAATAAGCTGGTCATTATTTCATATGGTTGTGAAGAAGGCCTTCCTCCAAGGAGACTTGGAGGAAAAGGTCTATATGGATCTCCCTCTAAGACATCCCTTAGAGAATAATGAGGGAATGGCTTGCAAATTGAAGAAGGCAATATATGGTTTCAAATAGTCACCTAGAGCATGATATGGAAAATTGTAGTTCTGCACTCATTAGAATTGGTTTCAAAAGAAGTGTGACTAATTCTTCGATATTTACTAAAACAATTGGTGAAGGTACTGTTGTTATTCTCATTTATGTTGATGATCTTATTATTACTAGTAGTAACTTAATAGGTATTGCAGAACTTAAGCAGTTGTTGAGCAAGCAGTTTGACATTAAAGATCTTGGAAATTTGAGGTATTTTTTGGGTAGAGAGATAGCAACTTTTGACAAAGGTTTGTTCTTGACTCAAAGGAAATATGTCCTAGATCTACTAAAGGAGATTTGTAAGTTAGGCATTAAACTTGCTAGCACTCCTATGGATCACAATAGTAAGACTATGTCTAAGGAAACACCATTAAAGGACATTGGGCAATTTCAACGTTTGGTAGGAAGATTGGTTTATTTAACCATTACCATACCTGACATTGCTTATTCTGTAAGCTATGTGAGCCAATTTATGCAGAAACCTACACAAGGGCATATGGAGTTGCTAAACCAGCTCCTTCGATATCTAAAAGCTTCACTGGGAAGAGGAATATTGATGAAGAATAATGGTAATATAGAGATTGTGGGTTTGTTGATGCTGATTGGGTCGGGAATCTCATGGATAGAAAATCTACCACAGGTTTTTGCACTTTGTTGGTGAAAATATAGTTACTTGGAAGAGTAAGAAGCAAATGGTAGTTGCTAAATCTAGTGCAAAAGCTGAGTACCGAGCCATGACTATTGCCACTAGTGAGATCGTATGGCTCCTTCTATTACTTCAAGAATTGCGCTGTGATGCCATGTCTAAACCTACGAAGCTATTCTATGATAATCAAGCGGCAACACACATTGCTTCAAATCCAATCTTTCATGAGAGGATCAAACACATAGAGGTCGATTGTCACTTTGTAAAGGAAAAGGTTCAAGACAAGACAATAGAGACACCATATATTCATAGTAAGGGTCAACTTGTTGATGTCTTCACCAAAGCTTTATCCAAGGGAGTATTTTAGGATATGGTGAACAAATTGACCTCCGACGATGTCGTCGCTCCAACTTGAGGGGGAGTATTGGCGATATTTGCGAGATTTGTGCTCCAATTCGAGGAAATAAGAGATTATAGACAAATCTATATATTGAAAGTTTTGCTACTCAAGGAAAGGAGAGATTATAGGCAAATATGCATATTGATGTTTTTCCTATTTTTTTGGAGTTTCCTATTTTTTTTTTTCCGGGTTTGCTCATTTCTTTTGTTGTAGCAACCCTTGTATACAAATTGCAAAATAATGGCAGCTTAACTCTCATGACAAAAAATAAGAGAGTGGAGAGTTTTGTCCGAGGACGTAGGCACATTGCTGAACCTTGTAATTTTTGTGTTCTTTTTTTGTTTGATTACTTTACTAAAATTCAACAAGATCGTTCAGATTCGCGTTGGCCACGCAGGACCCCTCGAGCTTCCATGCGAAGTCCCTCGAGCTGATGTTGTTAGGCAGGCCGAGCGATTCCTCAAGCTGGCTTGGGCCCTCGGCGACGGTGTTCCATGCATTGCAGTCATCGTTGACCGGATTCCTTAGGGGATTGTACCGGTGTTAAAATCGTTGTTGTTGTTGTTGGCGCGGACGGGGACGATCTTGCCACCGACCCAAGTGTCCAAGTTGCAGCACTCATTGGGGAGCTTGGCGATGGCGAAGTCATTGAGGGAGAGGTTGGCGAGGTGGAGCTGATTGTTGAACTGCTAGAAGGACTGCTGGCTATTGTTCTCCATCTCCAAAGAATCCGTCGTGAGTTGAGCTCGGCGGCGCTTCTTGAGTGAAGTTGTTGAAGTCTCGAGTGACTGACTGGTGTCTTGTAGGCCACGTGGGTGGAGACTTCCTCCGCAGCAGTGGGGGAGAGGACTAGGGATAGGAGGACAATGGCCGCGAGAGCCACCAGAACCGTGGTCGTCGTAGCCGCCACTGATGTTGCAGTAGAGAGCTCAAAGCATAGCAATGTCGAAGTAACAGGAGCTAAGCGATTAGGATGAGAAGACAATGCGGAAATGGAAGTGGTTGGGTGCTGGAGGGAAATATTTTTGAAAAACACAAAGAATGGGTTTGGTGGGGCTTGATGGAGAAAAAGACGTAGCATCAATGATGAGAGAGAAAGAGAGGCAATTTTCAATTTTGAAAGAAAGAGAAAGAGCGCGGGCGACAAATAGAGAGAGAGAGGGAAGGCGTGGCATTTAATGAAGAGAGAGAGGGGCTGGCAAAAATTTGATTGAAAATAATAGTGGGCCCCCGGCTTCACGTAGAGCCATGTGTCGACTTTTTATTGAGCCAGCGCTCAGTGATTTGGCGGTCTCGGCTCACCAAATAGTTTCTTTGAGCGACGTGAGGATCAGGAAAGGATTTTGTCATTCCTTAGATGGGATGGAGAGAGAGAGAATGAAAGGCGACCGTCGTGATTAGGGCGACGACTATGCGTCCCTTATCAGCATCAACCTCGAGACTTGTGTGGGCGTCTTTCCAAGATTTAACGTTAGTGCCTGATGATCATATGGTTCCACTCCATTGCCCAGAATCTCCCCCCTGCCGAAGGCCAATGGGCTTGTGTCTGTGCACGTTGGGAATAGGTTTCCATCAGGCAAATTATGGTTTATTGCCTTGCAGGTTTGGTTGGGTAATATTGGAGAATTTTCACATATACATTAAATGGTTAATTGAGTTCAACGTTTGTCTATTACAATTGATAATTCGAAATTCAAAAATTGTCTTTGCCTCCGATGCCTTTTCCAATGATTTTTCTTTTGTTCAAGTTCTATTTTCATCTGTAGGTTCGTTATCAAAATGCATTTATAGGGGTTAACTTGACTTGAAGCACATATAAATGTGGATAAAGATTTAACTTTCTAGATTAGTTAAAAAATAATTCATTTTTTGATTCAAGATAGATAAAACAACTTGAAGAGGCCGAGTGTTTTACCATTTTTCTCCATTCGGTGTATTAATCTTTTTGTTTTGGAACTCGAGCATATACAAATGTCATACATATAAAGAGTGTCGGTACAAATGGCAACGCAACTAAACGGAGAAGAAAACGGATCAAAAAATTATAGGGTCATCAAGGACAGTAACGCACCATGGGGGCGCCACGTGTCAGTAACTTGACAGCTTCCTTGAAACCTCAATTTTACCATTAACAATATATGATATGATGCTTCACATGCTAGGGAGACAATAGGTTTTTAGGAGGTTTCCTCTTTGGAGGGAGTTCGAGTATGATTTTGTCAATCAAGCCCAGTGTTATTGGGTAGGAAAAGGAGGGGATGGGCTATTGAGGAAGAGTTAAAGAGGACTCGTTCCTAGTAGTGGCCGAAAGTTCGAGGTCTTGCCTTATTTGGGTCAATAGATGATAAATGGGGTCAATTACCAACCAATATATATACAAATACCAAAAAAATCACAAATGTTAGTTATTGCACTTACGCCCTTGATAAGATTTGTTGTTTGTAGATGGGTACCCCAAAGTCTTAAAATCTCAAAAGCACCGGGATAACTCGTGACAATAGGGGTGAGCATGGTTTCATAGTAAAATCGAGAACTGGAGTACTGGAGCAGTGAGAACCAATCTAGTTTCAGGTTGCAGAGTATGCATGATAGGTTTTGGATTTCAAATATTAGATAACTAGTTTTGATGGCACGTTTAAAATTCCAAGTGGTTCAGAATTTGGAATTTAAAACAAGTCTTTGTATTTTTCTTGTCTTATATCTTCATGCAATCCTGTCGTCCTGTCGTATTTCATAGTGTTTGATGATGAGTGTGTATATTTGAATCACTAATTTGAGCTTTGATTTCTTGCAATATGCATGATTGAGAATTGTTCTTTGTTAATGTTTCATATCTATCACGTGTCTAAATATGAGTTGTAATTAGTGAATTATAACAGCAAATGGTAGTCATTGGTGATCGTTCACTACAATTGTTCAGTTAAGAATATAAGTGGAACCTGAGTAGAACCTGGAACTAACCCCAAAACTTGTGAGAACCTAGGTTTTAGGTTCCATCAATTTGGAAACCAATTCTGACGAGTTGGTTCTTGGTTCTCGGTTCTTGGTGGAACCTAGACTGATTCTAGAACCGTTTACCCCAAGTGACAAGTACCTTTTGAAATATCAAAGAGTAGTGTGTTTTGCAATCACAATCCTTGAGTTTTTAAAATTTCGCAGATAGGAGCTTATAGTATTTTAGCTGGATCAAAAACAAGAACTGTGATAAAATTGCAATTCCAGCCCCCACACTCTCTCCCTCGCATCGTGTTGTGGGTTAATTAATCGGCAAAAATAAGTGAGAGGATCAAGGCCCAGTTATGTGGCCCAAATAAGGGCTTGGATTGGATTTGGTTATCCATCCGCATTGGATATATATTTGGATTAGGCAGGATAAAATTCTAGATAATCTATCTTGGGTCCAAGGGGTGGATGATTTTTATCCTGCCTAAGATTGGACAATAGAATTTTTTGTAACGAAAAAACGTAAAATGGCGAAAGAGAGAAGGGCAATCGCATTTGAGGCTTGGAGGATAAATAGTGATGCTACCGTGGGGAGCTGGGGCACTGCTCGGCAATCACCGTGGGGGTGGTCGACACCCGTTGTGGTGGATGCTTGGGATTGTCTCTCTCTCTTTGTGCCACAACATAGTTGTGCCTAGGCGGCTACCCTGGGGTGGTTGCGCCCTGTGATGATGGCTAGTGGTCACTAAAGTTACCTCTTTTTCTCTTTCTCTTTACCACAACAATGAGCACAAACTACCATGATGGAGATCATTCTCGCTATCAAATTGTATCTTGAATTTGAGCTTATCTGCAAAACCCGATTGAAATTGGAGGATATAGATCAATTTGTGATAGATGGACGACTTTGAAAGTGGGACATTTACAAGTCGTTTAATTTGGTCAGAATTCTTTTGACCAACTTTGTGAGAAATATTGTATGTTCCTTTTTTAAGACCACACGTGCTCCTTCCCATTCTTCAAATGATGTTTTGCTGAAGGGGCAATTTATGTGTTCTAATGCTTCCCAACATGTGAAGCTTCCCTAATGCTCTGAACACGTCTACCCTCCTATCCAAAACAGTTATTTTGCTCATCTCTATATCTCACAAGACTTGTGCATGCATGATCAATGGAAGAACGAAGATTTCTACACAATAGCAGCAAATCAACCAGAGAAGCATACGTACAACTGATGCGTTTTCTTCATGAAGATGTGAGTGTTTCAACCCATTTATTTTATCAAGCAATTATGTGGAGTTAAACACTATAGGATTGAAAACACTTGAGTGTGTGAACGGTTGTAATTCTGTAATTATTTGATTCGTTAGTTGATTATGTGCGATTGACTCTCATTGTAGAGTAAGTACCAACATTCAAAACTAATTTACGGAAATCTTTTGTATTATTTTTTATTCCTCCGTGGTTCCTTTGGTAATTTCATTGGTACGCATTTGACTTTAATTACAAGGTCTGTTACCGTTCATATTTATTTCGCAACAGATCTCCTAGCTAACCGCTGCCCGCGGTGGTTGCTTTTTGCATGCTGGATTAGTTTTTATTTTTATTTTTAATGCTACTATTTAAAGTTTCACTCTTGAATCCATTCAAATGAGTTCTTTCAAAATTCTACTAGATTGAGAAATGTACATAATTTTTCCATATAGGATAATTAAGGGTAGGTTTGGTAATTCTTTTGTTTCAGGAAACCATTTTTTGCTCATAAATAGTTTTATTTATTTATTTATTCTATTCCCTAAACGAGTTTCCGAGCATTTAAATGCATTTGATAACTACATAAAATTTCTATTCTTTGAATAGAAAAAGAATAAGAATGTTTTTGGTACGACCTTCAATTTTTTTTTGGTGATGTTTAATTTCTTTTTAATTTTTTAATAATTTTCTAAAATAATTTTCTATTTTTTCTATTTCTTCTTCTTCCTTTGCAAGCCTGTTGCCAGGCCTCGGGGAAGCCTTGCTGGCCCTTGGTGAGGTCAGCCTCCTCATCTCTAGCCAATTGCTAGCCATTGTCAAGACCCAATAACCGACTAGAGGAGGAAGAAGAAGGAAAAAAAAAGACCTAGTTTTAGAAATTATTCCCGGAAACAAAGAAGTAATTTTTTTCTATTCCAAATATATCCCCTAATTGCTAATCTATTTTAGGAAATAGAAAAATTAGTTGGCATTACTAAATTGATTCTATTCCTTTTCTTGTTCTGAAGAACAAAAGAATAGAAATGAAGAAATTGGAGTGTTAGCACAAGGTCATAAATCAAGTTTTTGCTAAATGGGATGGTACTAATTCTATCGAGACTTCTAAGAAGAATTGTACGGTGGAGAGAGGTTTCTTGAAATCCCATCATTCAGATTCGGCTGCTACTTGCATCATCGCGAATGGATGGAGGGCTTGAATTCAAATAGCACAAGCAAAACAGCACATTCAACGCGATGCTCTCTTTCCATAAAGCAGGGAAAGCTTCCAATGATTAATGGTTCAAATTCACCTAGAGGTAACTTTACAACTTCCACGCAAGAATCAGCTAGGGTTTGAATCCAGATACTCTGCTCATAGGGCATCTGGGACTTTTTTTGACCGAAATAGTTTGAATTTACTTGTAGAATCTCCGAATGATTAACTCAAAGGCAGAATATAACCTATAATAGGCGTTTGATGTATTTAATTTCAAATATGTTAGGTTTGAATTTTTGACTTTGTAGCTTTAAAGAAACGTCAAAATACGAAAGATCAGTCATAGAGGAGGTTTTTAGCTGTTGTTAAAGGGGGAAAGGGAGAGGAGCGGAAAGCTATTTTATTTTAATCATGCCAGATATTTTGGTCGTTAAAATATGATAATTTGAACCGTATTCCAACTAAAGAAAGTGTTCCACGGTGGCAAGCTAAAAGAATGAGTCAGTTCTAACCCTACGAATCTCATAAAGAGATTACCTTTTTCAGATATTCAAGTGGGAGAACAGAAAATGATGGAAAAGGTGGGGGAAAAGGGCAACCTGTCCCCAATATCGCAGGGTTGGTTTGGTCCAATGATTAAGGAACGGAGCTGTGGCATAACATCACTTCTCCACGCAACTAAGAGCAAACATTTCGGACAGAATAATTGATGTGAACCATACAGTAAAAGTCTTCCATAAAATCGTGATTTACCTGTTTAAACTAAACTATTTCATCAAGAAAAAAATAATCAATTCCAAAGTGGGGAAGTGAATTGAATGAATACACAAAAGGTGTGGAATGGGGGCAATGGAGGGTTCTAAACCATCGGTTTTAAGAAAAGATGGAACATGACCGAATCCTTAGAAGATGCTCAAGCATTATCCAAGAGAGAGAAAAAAAAAAGTGAATACATGGAGAACACCTCGAGAGCTCAAATCGGATGGTGAGCATTGCATTTTTTTGCACCCACCTCTACGGAAAAGCAAAGCAGACGCAGACCCCATGTCTATTCTTTCCTCACTTTTAGCCTGGCATCGTTCTTGCCTTGTCTCGGCACAGCGTCCCAAAGGGAAAACAATTCTCTTCCACTTGGGGTATTTTGGGTGAATTAAAACGACCAAGGACTAGGAAGAATTTCCAAGATGCTTGCTTGATTTAGAACATTTGCAGCTGCCTTCCACAATTTTTTCCTTTCCAATCGACAAAACGGCAAAAGGAAAGGATGGCCGATGAAGATGAGTGGTGAAAACTAATGGGATTTTCCTCATTTGAAATATCAACCTAGAGTAGTGGAAGAAGCGAGGGAATCAAATATCAGGCCTCAAATTGCTATTGCACAAAATGGTTGTTCAAGTGACGGCTTATTGAAGTTCACCAAAACACGTAATTTTATCTAGGACCTACGATAGCTTCTGCTTTTTCTCAAGTGCCATTAGCTTGGTGCGATGGAATAAAGCCCGTGTGAAAATCAGAAATCAAAGTCAAAATTGGTTGCCGGTGAAAAGAGAGGAGAGGGTAAAGGAAAGAGTAGGAAGAAGCATGTAGTACGATTGTTTCTTGACTTGGATTGACTAGGAGTTACAAATAAGGCCATGTCGTTTCTCTTACTCTCCTAGAATTTCACCGGTCTTCAAATCAACCCTTGCCAACTGATTTGCAAAATCGTCTTTTTCCATATGGAATTTTATTTGGGAAAAAAGCGATGAACAAAATCATCCATGTTGTAAAAAACATGCTCTACCTATATGGAGACTCATCTACATAATAAGTTTTACGTTCTCTCTAAACTAAAATTAATCCATTGTGCTTAGCAGGTTTTTTTTTTGCATAACATCTAGGTAAGATTATTTTGACAGAGTCGGGCAAGTTCCTTAGCTCTCTTGCCTC
This sequence comes from Corymbia calophylla, assembly GCA_014182845.1. Classification (NCBI taxonomy): domain Eukaryota; kingdom Viridiplantae; phylum Streptophyta; class Magnoliopsida; order Myrtales; family Myrtaceae; genus Corymbia; species Corymbia calophylla. Next base: position 12,754,490 of record CM024700.1, read on the forward strand.
CTCTTTTCCCAAAAGCTAAGGCTCACCAAAAGCTAGCTTCCATTGCATCTCAGGCATTAAATCACAAAAGCAATGTGCTCAATTCAATCCCTGTACGTTGAGTGGTGGACTCAGTTAAGTATTGTTCTTAAACGCCTGAGCTTCATCTCTTCAATAGAAGAGTTGAATTCTCATGATTTATGTGCCACCTTGCCTTAATGTCATCACATTTGTTTTTCATTTGTTTACGAGGAGGTGCTGCTCAAACAGATTTATTTTATCATTATTCTTGTTCAAAATAGGGTCGAGAATACTTGCTGTTAATTTGCAAAATAGGTTTATGAGTGAAATATTCTGATAAAAAGATATGGAAAACACTCCATTCGTGCGCAAAAATTAAGTTGCTCAATATTTATGGAGTGAATTTTCTTTTCAAATTTACTTTCTCTAAACAGTCGATGCATCAACAGCACACATCAAAGAGGGTGAAGATTCAGCCATCTAATCTATTCTACTAAGATAATCCTCCACTTTTAAGAAAACCACACGCCCACACAAGCAGCCCTTGATCCCAGATCTGACTGTGTTTTGTGCGTGCATTACTGTCTCACTCAAATGCACCAGTGAACAAATATGACGAAAAGCAAACATAAGATGAATATTTTGCGGCAATACGAAAGAGAAGTAATGTAAAACGACGGTATGTGCTATTTTGAGAGGCTGATTTTTATACAAAGCAGCTGTAACAATGCTGGCAAGTCGAAGAGTAAGAGCTATGAACGTACTACGAAATTCGCAACTGCAACTGCAACATTCGTCAGCTGGTAACCAACTGAGAGATTTATTTTTATACAACTGAATTAAGTAGAGGATAACACTTGTGTTGAGCTACATACATGTACAAGATACAACAAACAAACTTATATAGAACTCTAAATGTAGAAGCCAATTCGCCCCCGAAAAGGTCCCGGGGAGGGTGGGCGGCTGTGTTAGAGCGAGATCACTTGGCGTTCATATTCCATGACTCGGGTCTCGTGGCGTTCAGATTTCATAACTCGGGTCTTGTGGCGTTCGGATTCCATAACTCGGGTCTCGTGGAACTTGGCGATGAAGGCCGTTGCTTTTTTGTCGATGCCAGGCTCAGCGACATATCGGCCCTGGTCGTAGTCGCTTGGATATATTTTCTTCGAGCTTGCGGAGTCCCCTTCCCAAACATCCTCCCGGTGCGCCTTCCGAGGCTTGAACAAGCTCATGAGCGAGAAGGAAGACGAAGATTTCTTCTGCCTGTTGTTGCCTCCCATACTAGTAGCTAAATTACCGCGAAGGCACTGAAGGGCGGTATCACTGAACTGGATCTCTCTCTCCCCTATGTTTTTTCTTGGTTTTTGCACCTTGAAGTGCCAATGAAGGAGGGCGAGTGAATTTATAGGAGGTTTAATGGAAAGAGAATCCAGACAATTATACTTGAGAATGAGACGAATGGTCCAGACCGGTCCAGACCTAATCACCTGAGAAGAGTTAAAAAGAAAAGGGAAAACAAGTTTAACATTAAGGGTCTAAATGTAATCACATCATATACAATTATACATGCTGAATAGTGCATGCTTTCACAAGTTGGACGTTTATGAGGTGCTGAATTCACATAAATTCAATATATTTTTTGTAACTTTTTTCTTCTCAATATAAGTTCAACGTTTTTCATTGCCATCTTTTTTCCGAAATTTGGTCATGATCTTTAATTTTTGGTTTGAGTTACAACTTTTTCAAATGCAATTTAAGAATATGCTTATTTTGTGAACCTTTTTTTCCCTTACTTTTGACATATTGCAGAGGCATTTTTTTATAAAAGATTTTCCACTTAAATAGGGCATATAATGTGATTAATTCCGTCATTCTACATGTAAAACAGGCCAAAAAGAAAAAGACAAACAAGTATGTGTTGGCCAAAGAATAATCGGATGCTTTTCAGCAAATATATGTCCTCCTCTCTTTTGTTTTGTTGACCAAAACAATTATCGGTGGTGGAAGACTTAATGACCTGTTAATCCTGGGACAGGACCAATGCACTTTCTTTATGTTCATGGATTCCCTTTTTGCATCTTGAGTCACATCATTCGTTTAACTTCTATACATATAAAATATGTATACTTATATGTATGTATCATATGTCCATACACAGATTGCATACTTAAATATTCGTTTTGCTATATGGTAGAGTAGAATAATACAAGTATGAATTATTTAGTACATTATTTTTGCAGATCGCTATTAGTATGTCTCTTGTTGTTACGTTGGATCATCTAATTTTCAATTATCATAAAATGTACTCAAGGGAAAATTTCATCCTCAAAATATCACTAAATCTTATGAAAATCCTTTACTTCCTATAAAACCATAATTGCCGAGCAATGGACAAATGGTAATTGCTTCAAATCGGTAAACAACACATTTTGTTACTGCATGAATGTTTTGTGGATATAATGTTACGTCCTGAAATTCGAACCCTTTGAGAGATGAATGAATGTGAATTTCGTAAATGCATTGTTGGTTGATCTCACTCAGAACTGATCACTCTCGAGATATTGGCCTTGAGGGGAAAGGCTAACGAGGACAGAACTCGTGCGACTAAAAAACTTAACCTGGGAAAACGACTCGACCGTGAGACTTGCGTAAGGACGATTTAGTAGTTATGCATGCCGATTTCAGGGTCGACTAGAAGTCAATTTGCGGATAGAAAATAATGGGCGAATGGTAATTGATTCAAATCGGTAAACAACACATTTTGTTATTGCATGAATCTTTCACGGATATAAAATCTAAAAAAATTCTCATCTTTAAAAATGATTTAGATATATTTACTAAAATAAGTCAAATCACATTTTTTCTATCTTTCTTAAAACTTCTTCACTTTTTACACACAATAGATCCTAGACATAACGCACTTCGCATGGGCTTTTAGCTTACAAGGACTCTCAAAGAAATATTGGAGCGTTTGACAAGCAATTTGAACTAATTTTTGGCTAAATGTTAGTCTTAAGAATGCTGAAAGCTCAATGCTACTCCCATTTAACCTTCCAAAGTCGTATTTGCAAAATGTTGAAACTAGGATTAAAGTATTTTTTCATTCCATAATTACCCTCACCAATTCTTTAGTTTTCTGATTTTGCCCCTCCTTATAACTATTCGTCTTCTTCGTGCAAGAGCAGTTGGCAAGGCCAAATCTAGTCAGTAAAGGGCTAGTGAAGGTCATGCAATCTAGGTGACCTTTACCAATTGCTTGGGTCTCGTGACCTTAGGCGCCCCACACTTGAGGTCACACAACCCAGGTGGTTGTTGCGTGCCGCTTGGGTCACGTGACCCTCACCGAGGGTTGCCCCAAGTCGTGCAACCTCAAGTGGCTCTTGCCTAGGTCATGCGACCCTTCCTGGAGGTCGCCTAGCCTTGGGCGACTTTAGCTAGTGGCTGCCTGCACAAGATCTAGCTCATTAGCAACTATAAACCTAGCTCCAACGAAGCGTTTGAGTATTTTTTTTAAATAAAAATATAAAACATACAACTAAAGTCTATTGCAAATTTTTTTGTGCCAAATACTACTTGAACCCAAAGTCTCTTTGTAAAGAGGCCTTGCCAAATGCAATTTACATTTTGTCAAAGGGTTTTGGTTTTCAACATTTGCATTACACTCAAAGCTTACTTGCAAAGTTGAACCAAACCCACCCTAATCTTCTGCATTGAATAGCCGAGGTGATTAAGTGTTGCTCTCGAGGCACCTTATCAAAACCTCTTTCTAACGGAAGAGTTGAATTCTCACGTTTTATGTGCTATCTTCCTTAACGTCAAGACCTTTGTTTCTCTATTGTTGACAATTAGCTTATGTTCAAAGGAATTCATTTTATCATTAGTTTTACTCAAAATAGTTTTAAGTATATGTGTAAATGATTCACAAAATAAATATACGAGTGATATATTGTGATCAAATAACGTGAGACAAACTCTTTTGGTGGGCTAACATTTAAGGTCCTCTACGTTTATGATGCAAATTTTATTTTTTAAATTTACTTTCTCTAAATGATTGACACGTCAACAACCCATATTATAATGGGTCAAGATTCAAATAATTTATCTATTATACTCAAAAGGAAAAGTGTTAAAAAAGTCATGAAAATATTGCATTACTGCTAATTTAGTGCCAAATTTTTAAATTGTACCAAGTTAATCCTCAACCTTTTCGCCTAGAGCCAATTTAATACTTTCAGTTAATTTTGGTAAGATATTGCTAATGCGGACGTCGGCTATCATACATGGTTTGGTTAGTATTGACGTAAACATTTTTTAAGAATGCTTTAAAAATTTTCAATTTTTTATTTTTTTCCTTTTTTTTTTCTCCTCTTTCCTTCAATGGCCAGCAAGGGTTCCCCTCACTAAAAAAAATCGAAAATTATTAAAAAACAATTTAAAAAAGAAAATTCCACATGAGCATTGATCATGCCACATAAGATGGCCGACGTCCACGTCAATAATATTCCATCAAAATTAGCCAAACTGACTAAATTAGCTCTAAGTCAAAAGGTTGAGAATTAAATTGGCACTATTAAAATGTCTAGAATTAAATTGGTACCAATGCGACTTTTAAGAAGTGAGGATGTAAGCATGCACCTATGCGTGAGCGGGTGCTTGCATATGTGAAGTCACAAATATAGCACCATTCATTAGTGTTATGTGACAATGGCGAGCATATGGTGTGGCGGCAGTAAGCATCTGGCAGTAGTAAATGAGCAATGGCAGCATGAGGGACGAAGGCGCCGCATTTTTGTGCGTGGGCATGTTTGCGCTCGTGGACATGCGGTCATGAATCCAAATTAGGGCATTTCAATAACATGTCAAACTGTGCCCAATTTTATCTTTTTGTTCATAGGAATAAAAGAAAAAAACAGAAATTTATTTGATAACTTTTTTATTTTCAAGAGTAGATTTGAAACAAAATAAAAAAATAAAAAAATGTTATTTCTTTATTTTCAGGAACAATTTCATAATCAAATTTTTTCCTTTTTTTTTCTCTTCACTTTTCTTCCTTTTCTTTTCTTCTTTTTCCTTTAATTGGTCGCCAGTCAGTCGCTGACCTTGACCATGGCCGGCGACTAGCTAGACGAGGGTAGGCGATCTCGCCAGAGTGTCGTCGGCCCCAGCAAGGCAATGTCAACCTTGCCCAAATCTAACAAGGCCGGGCTTGCCTAGCCACCGATGAGGCTCGACCTCTCTAGGCCTCCATGAGGTCGGCCTCACCATAGCTGGGCAATTTCAACCTCACAGTGGTAGTCACTCGGATATAGAGGAGGTTAAAACACAAAAGATCAATCATAGAGGAGGTTTTTTAGCAGTCGTTAAAGGAGAAAAGAGAGGAGTGGAAAGCAATTTTATTTTATTCATGCCAGATATTTTGGTCATTCGAATATGAGAACTTTGAACCGTATTCCAACTAAAGAAAGTGTTCCAAAGTTGGGAGCTAAAAGAAAGAACCATTTTAACCCTAAGAATTTCACGGAGAACTTACCTTTTTTAGATATTCAAGTGGGAGAACATAAAATGATTGAAAAGGTAGGGAAAAGGACAACCCATCCCAAATGTCACGGGGATGGCCAATGATCAAGGAATGGACCTGTGAAATAGAGTCACTCCTCCACGCAATTAAGAGCAAACATTTCGGATGGAGTAATTGATTTGAATAACATAGTAAAAGTCTTTCATAAAATTCAAATTTGCCTGTTTAAACTAAAAATTTTCGTCATAAAATAAAAAATCAATTCCAGCGCGGGGAAGTGAATTGAATGAATACCAAAAAAAGTGTGGATTGGGGCATTGGAGGGTTTAAAACCATCGGTTTTAGAAAAGATGGAACATGACTGAATCCTTAGAAGATGCTCAAGAAGTATCCAAGAGGAAAAAAAAAGAAAAGTGAATACATAGAGACAACTCAAGAGCTCAAATCGGATGGCGAGCGTTGCATCGCACCCCACCTCCACGGAAAATCAAAGCAGACGTGGACCCCATGTCTATTCTTTCCTCACTTTAGCCTGGCATCGTTCTTGCCTTGTCTCAGCACAACGTCCCAAAGGGAAAACAACTTTCTTCCACTTGGGGGTATTTTGGGTGAATTAAAACGACCAAGGACTAGGAAGAATTCCCAAGATGCTTGCTTGATTTAGTAAAACATTTGCAGCTGCCTTCCACAATCTTTTCCTTTCAAATCGACAAAACGGCAAAAGGAAAGGATGGCCGATGATGATGAGTGGTGAAAAATATTGGGATTTTCCTCATTTGAAATATCAACCTAGAGTAGTGGAAGAAACGAGGGAATCAAATATCAGGCCTCAAATTGCTATTGCACAAAATGGTTGTTCAAGTGATGGCTTAAATTGAAGTTCACCAAAACTCGTACTTTTATCAAGGACCTACGATAGCTTATGCTTTTCTCAAGTGCGATTAGCTTGGTGCGATGGAATAAAGCCCGTGTGAAAATCAGACATCAAAGTCAAAATTGGCTGCTGGTGAAAAAGGAGGAGAGGGTAAAGAAAAGGGTAGGAAGAAGCATGTAGTACGATTCTTCCGTGACTTGGATTGACTAGGACTTACAACTATAAGGCCATGTCTTTTCTCTTACTCTCCTAGAATTTCACCGGTCTTCAAATCAACCTTTGCCAGCCGATTTGCAAAATCGTCTTTTTCCATATGGAATTTTATTTGGAAAAAAGCGATGAACAAAATCATCCATGTTGTAAAAAGCTCTATCTATATGGAGACTCATCTACATAATAAATTTTACGTTCTCTCTAAATAAAAATTGATCCATTGATCTTAGCAGCCTTTTTTTGCATAATATCTAGGCAAAAGATTATTTTGATAGACACGGGCAAGTTCCTTAGCTCTCTCGCCTCCTCTTTTCCCGAAAGCTAAGGCTCCAAAAGCTAGCTTCCACTGCATCTCGGGCATTAAATCACAAATGCAATTTGCTCAATTCAATCCCTGTACGTTGAGTGGTGGACTCGGTTAAGTATTGTTCTTGAAACGCCTGAGCATCATCTCTTCAATAGAAGAGTTGAATTCTCATGATTTATGTGCCACCGTGCCTTAATGTCATCACCTTTGTTTTTCATTTGTTTACGAAGAGGTGCTGCTCAAACAGATTTATTTTATCATTATTCTTGTTCAAAATAGGGTCGAGAATACTTGCTGTTAATTTGCAAAATAGGTTTATGAGTGAAATATTCTGATAAAAAGATATGGAAAACACTCCATTCGTGCGCAAAAAATTAAGTTGCTCAATATTTATGGAGTGAATTTTCTTTTCAAATTTACTTTCTCTAAACAGTCGATGCATCAACAGCACACATCAAAGAGGGTGAAGATTCAGCCATCTAATCTATTCTACTAAGATAATCCTCCACTTTTAAGAAAACCACACGCCCACACAAGCAGCCCTGGATCCCAGATCTGACTGTGTGTTTTGTGCGTGCATTACTCTCTCACTGAAATGCACCAGTGAACAAATATGACGAAAAGCAAACATAAGATGAATATTTTGCGGCAATACGAAAGAGAAGTAATGTAAAACGACGGTATGTGCTATTTTGAGAGGCTGATTTTTATACAAAGCAGCTATAACAATGCTGGCAAGTCGAAGAGTAAGAGCTATGAACGTACTACGAAATTCGCAACTGCAACTGCAACATTCGTCAGCTGGTAACCAACTGAGAGATTTATTTTTATACAACTGAATTAAGTAGAGGATAACACTTGTGTTGAGCTACATACATGTACAAGATACAACAAACAAACTTATATAGAACTCTAAATGTAGAAGCCAATTCGCCCCCGAAAAGGTCCCAGGGGAGGGTGGGCGGCTGTGTTAGAGCGAGATCACTTGGCGTTCATATTCCATGACTCGGGTGTCGTGGCGTTCGGATTCCATAACTCGGGTCTCGTGGAACTTGGCGATGAATTTTTGATTTTGCCCCTCCTTGTAACTATTCGACTTCTTCGTGCAAGAGCAATTGGCAAGGCCCAATCTAGTTGGTGAAGGGCTGGTGAAGGTCACACAATCTAGGTGACCTTTGCTAGTTGCTTGGGTCTCGTGACCTTAGGCACCCCACACTTGAGGTCACACGACCTAGGTAGTTGTCACGTGCCGCTTGGGTCACGTGACCCTCGCCAAGGGTTGCCCCAAGTCGTGCAACCTCAAGTGGCCCTTGCCTAGGTCATGCGACCCTTGCTAGAGGTTGCTTGAGGTTGGGCGACTTTAGCTAGTGACTGCCAGCACAAGATCTGGTTCATTAGCAACTATAGACCTAGCTCCAACGAAGCGTTTTAGTTTTAGTTTTTTTTTGATAAAAATATAAAAAGTACAACTAAAGTCTATTGCAATTTTATTTTTGCCAAATACTACTTGAACCCAAAGTCTCTTTGTAAAGAGGCTTTGCCAAATGCAATTTACATTTTCTCAAAGGGCTTTGGTTTTCAACATTTGCATTACATTCAAAGCTTACTTGCAAAGTTGAACCAAACCCACCCTAGTCTTCTGCATTGAATAGCTGAGATGATTAAGTATTGCTCTCGAGGCACCTTATGAAAACCTCTTTCTGACGGAAGTGTTGAATTCTCACGTTTTATGTGCTATCTTCCTTAATGTCAAGACCTTTGTTTCTCTATCGTTGACAATTAGCTTATGTTCAAAGGAATTCATTTTATCATTAGTTTTACTCAAAATAGTTTCAAGTATATATGTAAATGATTTGCAAAATAAATATACGAGTGATATATTGTGATAAAATAACATGAGACAAACTCTTTTGGAGGGCTAACGTTTAAGGCCCTCTACGTTTATGATGCAAATTTTACTTTTTACATTTACTTTCTCTAAATGATTGACACGGTAATAACCCTTATTATAATGGGTCAAGATTCAAATAATTTATCTATTATTCTCAAAAGGAAAAGTGTTAAAAAAGTCATGAAGATATTGCATTGGTGCCAATTTAGTGGTAAACTTTTTAATTGTACCAATCTAGTCTTCAACCTTTTCACCTAGAGCCAGTTTAATACTTTTGGTTAATTTTGGTAAGATATTGCTAATGCAGACGTCGTCTTTCATACATGGTTTGGTCAGTGTTGATGTAAATATTTTTTGATAATATTTTAATAATTTTAGATTTTAGATTTTTTTTCTCCTCTTTCCTTTAGTGGCCAGCAAGGGTTCCCCTCGCTCAAAAAAAAAGAACAAAAAAAAATCGAAAATTATTAAAACACAATTTTAAAAAAAATTTCCATGTGAGCGTTGATCATGCCACATAAGATGGTCAACGTCCACATCAACAATATTTGATCAAAATTAGACAAACTGACTGAATTAACTCTAAGTCAAAATGTTAAAAACTAAATTGGCACAATTAGAAGGTTTAGAATTAAATCGGTACAAATACAATAAGTTTTGGACTTTTTGACACTTTTCCTTCTAAGCAAATACTAATAAACTTTTAAGAAGAGAGCATGTAAGCATGCACCTATGCGTGAGCAGGTGCCGGCACATGTGAAGTCACAAATATAGCACCATTCATTAGTGTTATGTGACAATGGCGAGCATACGGTGTGACGGCAGTAAGCATCTGGCGGTAGTAAATAAGCAATGGCAGCATGAGGGACGAAGGCGCCGCATTTTTGTACGTGGGCATGTTTGCGATCGTGGACATGAGGTCATGAATCCAAATTAGGGCATGTTTAATAACAAGCCAAACTGTGCCCAATTTTATCCTTTTATTCAAAGGAATAAAATAAAAAAATAGAAATCTATTTGATAAATTTTTTATTATTTCTTTTTCCGAGAGTAGATTTGAAACAAAATAAAAAAAAAAAAAGTTACTTCTTTATTTTTAGGAAAAATTTCATAATCAACTCTTTTTCCTTTTTTTTTTTTCCCTTCACTTTGCTTCTTTTCGCAAATACATAGAGAACAACTCAAGAGCCCAAATCGGATGGCGAGCGTTGCATTTTTTCGCACCCACCTCTACGGAAAATCAAAGCGAGATGCGGACCCCATGTCTATTCTTTCCTCACTTTTAGCCTGGCATCGTTCTTGCCTTGTCTCAAAGACAACGTCCCAAAGGGAAAACAACTCTCTTCCACTTGGGGTATTTTGGGTGAATTAAAACGACCAAGGACTAGGAAAGGAAAGAGTAGGAAGAAGCATGTAGTACGATTCTTTCGTGACTTGGATTGACTAGGACTTACAACAATAAGGCCATGTCTTTTCTCTTACTCTCCTAGAATTTCACCAGTCTTCAAATCAACCCTTGCCAACCGGTTTGCAAACTCGTCTTTTCCATATGGACTTTCATTCCAGAAAAAGGCGACGAACAAAATCATTGATGTTGAAAAAATCATGCTTTCCCTATATCGAGGCTCATCTACATAATAATTTTTACCTTCTCTCTCTAAACTAAAATTGATTTATTGTGTTTAAAGGGTTTTTTAGCATAATATATAGGTAGATTGCCAAACGGGAAGAAAACAATTGGATGCTAGTGGAATTACAAGATCAAACACAATAGTGATGGTTCGATTGAGAGGTGCAAATTTGGGTTGTTGCAAAAGGATATATTCAAACCTATGGGATAGACTACAAGGAAACATTTACTCCTGTAGTGAAAAGAACACTGTTCGTTTCCTTTTGTCTGTAGCAGTTAACTGTAGCTAGCCGTTGTTTCAGATGGATGTGAAGGATGCCTTCCTCCAAGTCCTTGGAGGAAGAGGTCTATATGGATCTCCCTCCAGGACATTCTTTAGAGAATAATGAGGGAATGGCTTGCAAATTGAAGAAGGCAATATATGATCTCAAACAGTCACCTAGAGCATGGTATGGAAAATTGAGTTATGCACTCATTAGATTTGGTTTCAAAAGAAGCGCAGTTGATTCTTCGATGTTTACTAAAACAGTTGGTGAAGGTACTATTGTTATTCTCATTTATGTTGATGATCTTATTATTACTAGAAATAACTTAACAGGTATTGCAGAACTTAAGCAGTTGTTGGGCAAGGAGTTTGACATTAAAGATCTTGGAAAATTGAGGTATTTTTTGGATATAGAGGTAGAAAGTTTTGACAAAGATCTGTTCTTGACTCATAGGAAATATGTCCTAGATCTACTAAAGGAGACTGGTAAGTTAGGCATTAAACCTACTAGCACTCTTATGGATTACAACAATAAGACTATGTCTAAGGAAACTCCATTAAAAGATATTGGGCAATTTCAGCGTTGGGTAGGAAGATTGATTTACTTAACCATTACCAGACCTGACATTGCTTATTCTGTCAATTATGTGAGCCAATTTATGTCGAAACCTACACAAGGGCATATGGAGTTGCTAAACCAACTCCTTCGATATCTAAAAGCTTCGCCAGGAAGAGAAATATTGATGAAGAAAACTGGTAATACAAAGATTGTGGGGTTTGCTGATGCTGATTAGGTTGGGAACCTCATGGATAGAAAATCTACCATAGGTTTTTGCACTTTTGTTGGTGGAAATATTGTTACTTGGAAGAGTAAGAAGCAAACATTTGTGGCTAGATCTAGCACAGAAGCTGAGTACCAAGCCATGGCTATTGCTACTAGTGAGATTGTATGGCTCCATCTATTGCTTCAAGAATTGGGCTGTGATGCCATGTCTAAACCTACGAAACTATTATGTGTTTTGTGATAATCAAGCGGCAACATACATTGCTTCAAATCCAATCTTTCATGAGAGGACCAAACACATAGAGGTTGATTGTCACTTTGTAAGGGAAAAGGTTCAAGACAAGACAATAGAGACACCACATATTCATAGTAAGGTTCAACTTGCTGATGTCTTCACCAAAGCTTTATCCAAGGGAGCATTTCAGTATATGGTGAACTAGTTGACCTCTGACGATGTCTTCACTCCAACTTGAGGGGGAGTATTGGCGATATTTGTGGGATTTGGGCTCCTATTCGAGGAAATAAGAGATTATAGACAAATCTATATATTGATAGTTTTGCTACTCAAGGAAAGGAGAGATTATAGACAAATCTATATATTGATAGTTTTGCTACTCAAGGAAAGGAGAGATTATAGGCAAATATGCATATTGATATTTTTCCTATTTTTTGGCGTTTTTCCTCTCTCTTTTTTCGGGTTTGCTTGTTACCCTTGTTGTAGCAACCCTTGTATGGAGATTGCAGAATAATGGTAGCTTAACTCTCATGCCAAAAAATAAGAGAGTTGAGAGTTTTGTCTGAGGATGTAGGCACATTGCTAAACCTTGTAATTCTTGCGTTCTTTTTATTGTGATTACTTTACTAAAATTCAACAACATCGTTGAGATTCGTGCCAGTTGCGCCAAACCCCTCGAGCTTCCACCCAAAGTTGAACCCATTGAAGTTGCCCGAGCCAAAGTCGTTGGGCAGGCCAAGTGGTTCCTCGAGTTGGATTGGGCCCTTGGCAACAGTGTTGTTGAGAAAACTCCTAGTTTTGATGCTTACAAAACATTCTATGAATGATATTTATTTCAATCTCTTTAAGGAAAAGAACTCAAAAAGACATAGGCTTTAAAGTCTGCTTTGTAGCGAAAGACAAAGCAAGAGATGTCTTAGAGTCGACCGTACTGCACGACGGAAAGACTCATCCGGGCGAGATTTAAGTCATCCGGATCGAGATTTAAGTCTGACCGTACCAGACTGAGATTTTAAGTCTGAACGAACCAGACTGAAATCTAGGCAGACTCAGGTCTTAAAAACCGTCAGACTTAAGATGAACTTATACGATAAGATCACCAACGGTACAGTATTTCACTTACCTTATTTATGTTGATTCTGTTATACTAATCTGATTGACAGGATCAATTAGTGGGCAACTTCCAAAAGAAGAATAGAGCACTTATGGAAGCCCGTGATTCTCGTTTGTATGGTCGAACGAGAATCTAAGGGGATCCGATCTACCCTCAACGGTCAAAAAGACTTGCCTTATAAAGTCTCGTCCAAGAAAGGGAAGACAAAAACTCTCAAGGAAAGAGCCAACGGTCGAGTGTGGCTTGGAGAGTATTTAAGGATAGGTTGAGACTTAGGGGGAGAGAAGATGAACATTATTCCAAAGCTGTTTTCGTTCTTCAATTGTTGTTCACAAAGTGCGCATTTGAGTGATCTCGGTGTATTACCAAAAGAGAGTGACTTAGTGAGACAAGATCATCACCGAGTACAAACACTCGAGACGTGTAATCACCGTTGATCATATAGTGAAATACAGCCGATTGGCTGGTCGCCCGAGAGTGGACGTAGGCTTGTTAAAAGCCGAACCACTATAAACAGTGTTTGCAATCTTCTCTCACTCTCTCTACTTGGTTTCAATTCGTTGATTGCAAAAGTTACATATATTTGAGTGGATAATCTCTCTACACCTATTCACCCCCCCTCTAGGTGTTTATACTAGTTATAACAATTGGTATCAGAGCCTCGTGCTCGAGATCTTGAAGTGTTTATTACTTCGAGTTAAAGATCCTCTATGGCTAGTATTCTTGCACCAGGTTTGATTGAGGGGCGAGCAACACTCGTCCTCCCTACTTCGACGGCAAAGATTACAATATTTGGAAGAATAAAATGAAGGCCTTTCTCGGATCGAAAGATCCACTCGAATGGGATGTGGTTGAAAGGGGAATTGATCCCACTGACAAAACCGAAAAACATCAAAGAGAAACGATGGGAAAGAAACAGAAACTTCAGCCACCATCTCTCCGTAAGAAATGACGAAGAGACAAACTCTCGATGCTAAGGCTATCTACTCTCTCAGTATTGTGCTTTATCACCTAATGAATATAATCGAATATCTTCGTGTGATACGCTAAGGAAGTTTGGGATAGACTACATGTGACATACGAAGGAACCGATCGTGTCAAGGAAACCAAAGTAAATATATTACTTGGTCGGTATGAATCTTTTAAGATGAAACAGGGGAGAATCCATCGGAGATATGTTCGATCGTTTTACAAAAATTGTAAACGGTTTGGCATATCAAGGACAACCTGTTCTGGACCAATGAAGGTCAACAAACTTCGAGAGGACTCACAAAGGATTGGAACAATGTGAAGACATCTATCGAGAAACTCGCGAATTTCACCATTGACTGTCGATGAGCTCGTTGGTACTGCAAATTCCTATGAAGCGGGAACAAATGAACGAGGAAGTGGAATCCGAGGTAAAAAATCCATTGCTCTTAAGTCTAACATTGATTCCGATGTTACTGATTCGAGGAAGAACTGGATGACGAAGAACTTGCACCGCCGATCGAAAAGTGAGGAAATTAAACAAGAAAGGCAGGAAGTTCAACAACAGAAAACAAAACAGACAATCTGGACAACGCAGAACTGATGACGAGGAAGATTATGCCAAAGATGTCATTTGTTTTGAATGTAAGAAAAAGGGTCATATTAAACAGAATTGTCCCAAGCTCAAAAAGAACAAAGGGAAATTCGAGAAATACAAAAAGGCCCTGAAAGCTGAAACATGGAGTGACACAGAAGTTGAGGAGGACAAAGTGAAGACGAAATATGGCAACATCTGTCTTATGGCTCATTCGGACTCGGACTCGAGACGGACTCGGGATCGGACTCGATTCGGACAGAGAAATCGAGGTAAATCAGTCCGATATTCCAATAGAAATCTCGGATTACATAAATGAGCTTTGTTTAAATTTAAAAACTACCTTGAGAAAGATCTCCAGCTTTAAAAGTGAAAAATCGTAAGTTGAGTCATCGAATTGTTCATTAAAAGAAAGATTTGATGATCTCAAAAGGAATTTTCAGAACCGGAGGAAAGTCGTGATTCTGTTTTAAATGAAGGTGAGACTCTCAAAAAGGAACTTTTAGAAATAAAGAAAGATCAAAGTTCTTTACAAAATGAGAATCTGTTTCTTAGAAAGGAAATTTCGAGTATTAATGCAAAGTTTTACGTAGGGACGAAAAATCTGCAGCATATTCTTTTTATCCAAATTCCTTATTATGATAAGTCGGGACTTGGGTTTTGCAAGGAAAGTAAATCGTTAATTGATTTTCCTAAAGTTAAGGAAAGAATTAAACAGAGACCTCCTCGACAAAGCTTACAAGAATCATTTTAAAAAGAATTTTGTTAAACCCGTTGGTCAAGCAAATCTAAAGTGTTCTAATCAGGAGAGAAGAGAACATTTCGAGAATAAATGTTCTAAAGTCCGGAGACCTGTTCAAAAGAAATGGATAGAAAAAGCTTATACTACTAACTTCAATGGACCCAAGAAAATTTGGGTACCAAAGAAAAAAATGAGTCTCGTGTTAACATTGCGGGTAAGCTTTCGGTGTAAGAAGAAATGGTACTTGGACAAAGGATGTTCAAGACATATGACAGAGACTCAAAAATGTTCGTTGGATTCGAAAGAATCAAGGGAGGAACAGTTTCGTTTGGAGGAAACACCAAAGGAAACATTATAGGACTGGAACTGTCAAGATCGGTAGCTTAATCATCAACAACGTTTCTCTAGTCAAAGGATTAAACTACAATCTTCGAGCATCGATCCGCTTATGTGATGCCGGTTTCGAAATAAACTTCAAAGAGAATCTATGTTCGAACAAGCAATGATTCTTCACGAGACTTTTACGGGACGAAGGCATGGGAACATTTAACTTCGGACATAAATGAAGACACCGCAAAATGTCTATTATCGGTTCAAGATGAAGCAGATATGTGGCACCGCAAACTTGGCCATGTCGGCATGAAACAAATTTCCAAGCTTGCCAAAAAAAAGCTCGTTCGTGGCTTGCCTTCACTAAGTTACAAGAACACGAGCTTTGCTCGCATGTACACTGGGAAAACAGGTAAGAAGCTCATTCAAATCTATAAAACAGATTACTACTAATCGTGTGTTACGAACTTCTTCACATGGATTTATTTGGACCAACCGAACCCGAGCATTGGAGGTAAGAAGTACTTGTCTTGTGATAGTAGATGATTACTCTCGATTTACATGGGTATATTTTTTAGCAAATAAAGGAGATACCTTTTCATATTTCTCAACATTTGCAAAGAAGGTCCAAAATGAAAAAGGATACTCCATTTCAAGTATCAAAACAGATCATGGGGGAGAATTTGAGAATCAAGACTTTGCAAATTTTTGTGACAAATATGGTATACAATATTTTTCATCTCCCTACACTCCGAACAAAATGGAGTGGTGGAAAGAAAAAATAGATCTTTGCAGAAATGGCTAGAACATTGCTTATAGAAAGCAAGGTAGCAACTCGGTTTTGGGCGAAGCGCTTTCTACTTCTTGTCATATTATTAACAGTAGTATTTCTTAGACCAATTCTTGAGAAAACCCCTATGAGATTTTTAAGAAAAGAAAACCTATTGTTTCCTACTTTCGAATCTTTGGTTGTCTATGTTATATCCTTAAAAATATTAATCATCAACCTAGTAAGTTTGAAGAAAGGTCGATGAAGGTATTTTTCTGGGCTATTCAAACTCTAGTAAAGCATTTAGAGTGTTCAACAAGAACACTCGACAAAGTGGAAGAATCCATGAACGTAAAGTTTCGGAGAAAGAAGTTTCAAAACAAAGCAAGACAACTATTGAAGAATCGATGATGCTCCCGAAAGATCTCGGTCTCAACAAAGAAGCGAATCTTCCCGGAAATGGTCAAAGGAGCAACTCATGAAGAACAAGTAATTCAGCGTGATATTCCCGCATCGCGAGAAGATTCCAATAATGATGAAGTTCCAAGCCGAAACCGGAAGCACAAGTCTAGTCATCCTAAGGAACCGGTGATTGGAAACATCAATGAAGGGATTCAAACCAGATCGAGAAACAAAAAGGACACGGTAACATTGCATTGATTTCTGAAATTGAACCAAAAGGAATTGATGAAGCTCGGAAAATGGAAGCTGGATAGAGGCAATGCAAGAAGAGCTTCAACAGTTTAAGAGAAATGATGTATGGGAATTGGTGCCCAAACCCAAAGGAAGAACTATCATTGGTACTAAATGGGTCTTCGAAACAAAGTCAATGAACTTGGAAAAGTCACCGAAAACAAGGCAAGGCTCGTGGCAAAAGGTTATTCTCAATCAAGGAATAGACTATGATGAAACCTATGCTCCAGGTTGCAAGACTAGAAGCAATCGACTACTACTTGCCTATGCGTGCTATCAAAATTTCAAGTTATATCAAATGGACGTGAAAAGTGCTTTTCTAAATGGGTTTATAAAAGAAGAAGTCTTTGTAGAGCAGCCTCCCGGTTTCGAAGAACCAAGAAAGCCGACCATGTATACGATTAAAGAAGGCACTTTATGGTCTCAAACAGCACCTCGAGCTTGGTATGAACGATTGAGCAAGTTTCTACTAGACAATAAATTCAAGAAAGGTATGGTAGATACAACCTTGTTCATTAAGAAGGAAGGTAAAGATATACTATTGGTACAAATTTATGTAGATGATATTATCTTTGGTTCATCTAATGAGCACTTGTGCAAGAACTTCTCAAAGTCTATGCGGGAAGAATTTGAAATGAGCATGATGGGAGAATTGACATTCTTTCTAGGACTTCAGTCAATCAAACCAAACGCGAACCTTTGTTAATCAAGAAAAATATGCTAAAGACTTGATTAAAAAGTTTGGTATGGAGAACTCCAAAGAAGACGAGACTCCAATGGCAACCTCCATCAAACTAGATCAAGATGAAACGGGAAAGAAGGTTGATCGAAGAATTATAGAAGCATGATTGGTTCTCTTCTCTATCTTACCGCATCTAGACCGATATTCTATACGGTGTTTGTCTCGTGCTAGATTTCAAGTAGATCCTAGAGAATCACATCTTTCTGCTGTTAAACGTATAATCAAGTATATAGCCACTTATCCACACTTGGGTTTATGGTATCCAAAAGAAACAGATTTTACTCTTCTTGGCTACTCAGATGCAGACTTGGCAGGTTGCAAAGTAGACAAAAAGAGTACTTCAGGTACATGCCAACTTCTAGGAAAAATGCTAGTCTCATGGTTTTCCAAAAAGCAGAATACTGTGGCTCTTTCAACAGCAGAAGCAGAATATATTGCGCTTGGAAGTTGCTGTTCACAAATTCTGTGGATGAGACAGCAACTAAGAGACTATGGAAAGGAGGAATCCTGTAAAAATAAGATGTGATAATACGAGCGCAATAAATCTTACCAAGAATCCGATTCTACACTCCGGGCGAAGCACATTGAGATCAAACATCATTTTATTAGAGACCATGTGCAAAATGGAGATATATATGTGGAATTCATTGATTCTAAGAATCAATTGCGATATCTTCACAAAGCCGCCGGACAAAGGTACATTCGATTCAATATGTGAAAGATTAAATATTATTAACCCGTTTTTATAAATTCTATGAGAACAGGACAAAGTCTGATGGAAGAAATCGTCTGGATAGACTAATCTTCGAAGAAGATTGAAGAAGGAAATAATGGTATTTTGAGTAAGTATGTTGTTTCCTTGATTTAATCTGGTCAATCTTTAGTAAGTTTTTGATCTGCATGATTGATTTGCGTATTTTTGGCATGAGTCTATGATGATTGAATATTATTGTTAAGTTTAGAATAACTGCCATTTTAATTTGTCTTGGGTTGCGACTGTTCATTTGTTCTCTCAACGAGGGTATAAAAACGTCTAAAAGTCGGGTCTTTTCCTCACAACTCTTCAGAACGTTTTGTCTACAAACCCTAACACAGAAAAACGCTTTCTAAATCAATCTTCTCCAAAACCTACATTCTTCGAACATGGCTTCGAGATCCTCCGTATCTAGATCAAGATCTCCATCTCCAAAAAGAAGATCAAACAGGATTGCTGGGAGAGGAGGAAGAAGAGTCGACAGAGGGCAGACACATTTCGACCTCACACAGACTTCCGAAGATACTCAAGGACAATCTCCAAGAGTTTCTTCTCAAAATGACTCTGAGGAATCTCCAAAAACTCTCCGCCCACAATCTGAAGAAAGGAATGTCTCACGAAGAGGTACGCCTGGTTTAACTCTACCGATACCCACTGATAATCCCCATGCAGTACTGAGGACATACGAAAAAATGGTCCAACGAAAGGTTAGGGATGATGTCAAATTATTCTTTTTGAGAGAAAAAGGGTATGCGAATGAACTCCGTCTCATTCAAGCAAGATGCACCACGTAATCACCATCTACTCGTATGCAACGAGTAAGTGATAAAGGGAGAAGCAGAGATAATGTGAAGGAAGATGATGAGAACATATACAGAAATTTCGAAGTGAGAATGGGAATAGCCGCCAGCCCGAAACACAACCGTGAAATTATTTCGTTCCGAGAGCATAAGACTTTTTCAACAGATCGATGGATCGAGGAATCATGAATCACGTAATTGTGGATTTTGATTATTTGGATGCTTTGCTGAAGTAAATCGAGAGAATGCTTTGAAAAATTGCGAGATGGACCAATTTTGCACCGATTCTCGCCGCCGTTTATCCCGAATTAACAAAGTATATTTTTACTCGAACTTGACATTTCTATCTCCGGACATTTAATGCAATTCGGTGTGAATGACAGGTTCTATGATGTTAGTTCGACACTCGTTGACATTATAAAAGTTGAAAGAGGAGCATTCGGCCAATAGACGTCTCCTATGATACGGTATGTAAGTTTCTTACAAAGTCCGTAAGGGCAACTATAACTTATCCTCTTCTAACTTCGCAAGAACTATTTTGCATAAGATCATTATCACCGCATTCGTCCAAAAGCCTCATCAAAGACTCGATGTATCTAAATTTGAGGCCAAACCGATGTGGGCTATTGAAAGGGGAGTATCTTGTTCTCACCGCCTCACACAATAATATTGCATATGTATCGGACAAAGTGTCAAAGGATAAAGGACAGCTACCCTATGGAGCTTTAGTGACAAGGATATTTGAACACCTACGAGATAGACATACCGAGGAGATTCAAGACTAAAACTCTTCCCACAATGGCCATTGACATGAAAATGATCAACAAGATGAGATCAAGGATGTTGCAGAGACATGGAGAAGAAAAGAAAAAGAATTGGCTAGAGCAGAGACAGCAAAACGAAAAGGTAAAGAATCAGCCGCTGCTGAGCCAAGTTCTAAAAGGAGAAGACAACTCCTACTGGTAGATGAAGAAGATGAAGAAGAAAGTATCTCCGCAATTCTGGCAAATATGCGTCAAACTTCTCAGAGAATGTCTGAACCAGAAGTAGAAACACATGCAGAGGACATTATCAGCACAGAACATGAGAAGAATGATGCATCTGAATCAGAAGAAGATCCAGAAGAAGAAGAAACCGAATCAGAAGAAGAAGCAGAAGAAGAGGAAGAAGGAGATCAGGATAGGGAAAAAGAAGGGGAACAAAAAGGGGAACAAGGTCAGAATGAAGCATCAAATCAGGGGGAGCATCCTACTGATAATATTAACATTCAAGTAATCGGCAGCTTCATCCGGGAATGCTGATTATCGAAAGTCATAGCACCGCTAACGAGATCGAAATCAGCAAGTAGCAATGGAAACCTCCTTCAATAACAGACGGAGACTCTCGAGAAGACGCTTAATCAATGCATTGACAGATTGAGAAGTCTCGCATCGGATATGGAGGATTTCACCCTTGTTCGAACCCCAAACAAGAAAACTTCTTAAAAACATCTTCTCGTTTTAGAAACCGGTTTGTTTTTGAACCGACTAACTCTTTTTGAGGTTGACAAAAAGGGGAGAATAGATATGGCTATCTCTGAGATATGGTTAATCCTGGTTAAATCTAACAATTCTGAGCTTTTGCATCTTGTGCATGACATAGTTGGCTTTATTAATGCATGAAAGTTCTGTTTGTCTATACTGATATTTTATTAAACTGAATCATGTTGAGCTGTGCTATGAAGATATGTTGCTGCTGGATTGTCTATACAGGGTTGATATGAGCTATTCTTATGAGTTGAACAGAATAGTTGGAAGCAGGTTCTATCTAACCATATTTTGCAAGGACATTAAGCCATATGTATGAAATGTTTTGTCACCATCAAAAAGGGGGAGATTGTTGAGAAAACTCCTAGTTTTGATGCTTACAAAACATTCTATGAATGATATTTATTTCAATCTCTTTAAGGAAAAGAACTCAGAAAGACATAGGCTTTAAAGTCTGCTTTGTAGCGAAGACAAAGCAAGAGATGTCTTAGAGTCCGACCGTACTGCACGGAAAGACTCATCCGGAATGAGATTTAAGTCCGACCGTACCCAGGATCGAGATTTAAGTCCGACCGTACCCAGATCGAGATTTTAAGTCCGAACGAACTGCATCGAAATCTAGTGCACTCGTCTTAAAAACCGTCGACTTAAGATGAACTTATACGATAAGATCACCAACGGTACAAAGATTTCACTTACCTTATTTATGTTGATTCTGTTATACTAATCGATTGACAGATCAATTAGTGGGCAACTTCCAAAAGAAGAATAGAGCACTTATGGAAGCCCATATTCTGTTTGTATGGGCGAACAGAATCTAAGGGGATCTGATCTACCCTCAACGGTCAAAAAGACTTGCCTTATAAAGTCTGTCCAAGAAAGGGAAGACAAAAACTCTCAAGGAAAGAGCCAACGGTCGAGTGTGGCTTGGAGAGTATTTAAGGATAGGTTGAGACTTAAGGGGAGAGAAGATGAACATTATTCCAAAGCTGTTTTCGTTCTTCAATTGTTGTTCACAAGCGCATTTGAGTGATCTCAGTGTATTACCAAAAGAGAGTGACTTAGTGAGACAAGATCATCACCGAGTACAAACACTCGAGACTGTGTAATCACCAAGTGAAATACAGCCGATTGGCTGGTCGCCCGGAGAGTGGACGTAGGCTTGTCTAAAAGCCGAACCACTATAAACAGTGTTTGCAATCTTCTCTCACTCTCTCTACTTGGTTTCAATTCGTTGATTGCAAAAGTTACATATATTTGAGTGGATAATCTCTCTACACCTATTCACCCCCCCTCTAGGTGTTTATACTAGTTATAACAAGTGTTCCCCGCGTTGCAACCGTCGTTGACCAAATTCCTTACGGGATTATACCTGGTGTTAAAATTGTTGTTGTTGTTGTTGGCACGGGTGGGGGTGATCTTACCACCAACTCGAGTGTCGAAGTTGCAGTGCTCATTGGGGAGCTTGGCGGCGGCGAAGTTGTTGAGGGAGAGGTTGGTGAGGCGGAGCTGATCGGTGAACTTCCATAAGGACTATTGGTTGTTGTTCTCCGTCTCCAAGGAATTCGTTGCGAGTTGAGCTTGACGATGCTTCTTGAGTGAAGTTGTTGAAGGCTCGAGTGACTAAGCGGTGTCTTATAGGCCACGTGGGTGGAAACCTCCTCCACGGCAACGGGGGAGAGGGCCAAGGATAGGAGGACAACGGTCGCGAGGGCCACTAGAACTGCAGCTGTCATAGCCGCCATTGATGCTGCAGTAGAGAGCTCAAAGCATAGCAATGTTGAAGTAGTAGGAGCTAAGTGATCAGGATGAGAAGACAATGTGGAAATGAAAGCAGTTGGGTGCCGGAGGGAAAGGTTTATTGAAAAACGCAAAGAATGGGTTCGGTGTGGCTAGATGGAGAAGAAGATGCAGCATTAAACGAAGAGAGAAATAGAGAGACAATTTTCAATTTTGAAAGAGAGAGAAAGAGCACCAGCAAATGGAGAGAGAGAAAGGGAAGGCGTGGCATTTAATGAATAGAGAGAGGGGCTAGCGAAAATTTGATTGAAAATAATAGTGGGCCTCGGCTCCACGTAGAGACATGTGTCAACGTCTAATTGAGCCAGCACATGGTGACTTGGTGGTTTCAGCCAACCTAATATTTTCTCTTAGCGACGTGAGGATCAGGAAAGGATTTTGTCATTCCTTACATGGGACGGAGAGAGAGAATGAAAGGCAACCATCGCGATTAGGGCGACGACTATGAGTCCCTTATCAGCATCAACCTCGAGACTTGTGTGGGCGTCTTTTCAAGATTTAATGTTAGTGCATGATGATCATACGGTTCCACTCCACTGCCCAGAATCTCCTCCCTGCCAAAGGCCAATGGGCTTGTGTCTGTGCACGTTGGGAATAGGTTTCCATCGGGCAAATTATGGTTTATTGCCTCGCAGGTTTAGTTGGGTAATATTGGAGAATTTTCACATATACATTAAATGGTTAATTGAGTTCAACATTTGTCTAATACAATTAATACTTCGAAATTCAAAAATTGTCTTTGCCTCCGATGCCTTTCCAATTATTTTTCTTTTGTTCAAGTTCTATTTTCATCTGTAGTTTTGTTATCAAAATGCATTTATAGGGGTTAACTTGACTTGAAGCACATATAAATGTGGATAAAGATTTAATTTTCTAGATTAGTTAAAAAATAATTCATTTTTTGATTCAAGATAGATAAAACAACTTGAAGAGGCCGAGTGTTTTGCCATTTTTCTCCATTCGGTGTATTAATCTTTTTATTTTGGAACTCGAGCGTATACAAATGTTATATATATAAAGAGTGTTGGTCCAAATGGCAATGCAACTAAACGAAGAAGAAAACACGTCAAAAAATTATAGGGCCGTCAAGGACAGCAACGCACAAGGGGGCGCCACATGTCAGCAACTCGACAACTTCCTTGAAACCTCAATTTTACCATTAACTATATATGATATGATGCTTTACATGCTAGAGAGATGATAGGTTTTTAGGAGGTTTTGGCCTCGTTTGGTTGAGCTTTGCCAAGGGGCTTTCAGCCCCGAAAGCCTCTTGGCCAAATGCAAACCCGTTTGGTTCAGCATTTGAGAACCCCATTGGCCAAATGCTAGCATTTGGAATGCTAGTAGAATGCTGAAAGCCCAATGCTGGTGGAGACCAGCATTGGGCTTTCAGCATTCCAAGGATAAATGTCAACATCTTTGACTTTTTTTTTTTTTTAGAAACGGAGCAGCCACTGCTGCTGGGCACGACCTCCGGCGACCGCTGTTGGAGGTCGCGCGACCCCGGCGATTATCGCCCGGGGTCGCGCGACGCTGGGTTCCCGCGACCCAGGCGTCGCGACCTCCGGCGGTGACGCGCTTGGTCGCGTGAACCCGGGCGTCGCCGCCGGAGGTCGGAGGTCGGAGGTCGCAGCGCGCGACGCTTGGGTCGCGCGAACCCGGGCGTCGCGACCTCCGGCGGCAACGCGCCCGGGTCGCGCGAACCCAGCGTCGCCGTCGGAGGTCGGAGGTTGCAGCATGACGCCTGGGTCGCGCGAACCTAGGCGTCGCCGTCGGAGGTCGAGGGTCGCAGCGCGACGCCCGGGTCGCGTGAACCCAGGGCGCCGCAACCTCCGGCGACGACACGCGCGACCTTCGACAGCGACCCCTGGGTTCTCGCGACCTAGGCGTCGCTGCTGGAGGTCGCCCAGGCGGCGACGCCGCCGGCCACCTGCTTATTTAAAAATATATATATATATATATATAAAATATATATATATATATATAAAAGCTATTTGTAGATGCAAGTTTACCAAACGGTATTTACATCAAAGTCATTTCGGAAAACTCCAATTTGCCAAACACTTTTGCTTTCACTAAATACCCATTTAGCTAAAGATACTTGGAGAAATGCAAATGCATTCCCTAAAAGTTGAACCAAACGGGCCCTTTCTCTTTGGAGGGAGTTCGAGTATGATTTTGTCAATCAACCCCAGCGTTATTGGGTAGGAAAAGGAGGGGATGGGTTATTGAGGAAGAGTTAAAGAGGACTCGTTCCTAGTAGTGGCCGAAAGTTCGAGGTCTTGCCTTAATTCGGTCAATAGATGATAAATGGGGCCAATTACCAACCAATATATATACAAATACCAAAAAAAATATCGCAAATTTTACTTATTGCGCTTATGCCCTTGATAAGATTTGCTATTTGTAGATGGGTACCCCAAAATTTTAAAATCTCAAAAGTACCGGGATAACTCGTGACAATAGGGGTGAGCATGGTTTCATAGTAAAATTGAGAACTGGAGTATCGGAGCGGTGAGAACCAATCTAGTTTCAGGTTGCAGAGTATGCATGGTAGGTTTTAGATTGAGGTACGGACCTCTAGAGTGTCAAAAGTTGGCACGGAGGGACACTTAAGTACCAAAAGTTACAAAATGTACACTTAAGTGCCAAAATCGGAGCAAAATGGATCACTTAAGTGCCAATGGCGAAAAATTCTGGCCAAATTGCCACGTGTCAATTTTCCAGCAACTTAATTTGCTGATGGAACATTTTTTTCAAAATAAAAATTCCACGTGGCAATTTTTTTTTTAAAAAAATTGTCCACGTCATATTTTTAAAAAATTAAAATCGATTTTATTAAAAAAAAGGGGGAGGAGGGCAGCCCTTGCCGATCCCCTCCTCCCCACCTTTTTTTTTAAAAATAAAATCGATTTTATAATAATATATATTTTATAATTATTTAATTAATAATTTTTAAAATCCTCGTCAGCCAAAACGACGTCGTTTTGGCTGATTTTTGGCCGATTCAGTTTCCGGCGAGCCACGTAGGCAAGAAAATTAATAAAAAATTGCCACGTAGGATTTCCAGCGGGGTTCCGGCGACTTGGCACTTAAGTGATCCATTTTTTTAAAAAAGTGGCACTTAAGTGTACCTTTTGTAACTTTTGGCACTTAAGTGTCCCTTCGTGCCAACTTTTGGCACTCCCACTGTACTTATGCCGTTTTAGATTTCAAATATTAGATAACTAGTTTTGATGGCACATTTAAAATTCTAAGTGGTTTAGAACTTGGAATTTAAAACAAATCTTTGTATTTTTCTTGTCTTATATCTTCACGCAATCTTGTAGTATTTTATAGTGTTCGATAATGAGTGTGTATATTCGAATCACTAATTTGAGCTTTCATTTCTTGCGATATGCATAACTGGGAATAATTCTTTGTTAATGTTTCATATCCATCATGTGTCTAAATATGAGTTGTAATTAGTTAATTATAATAGCAAACGGTGGTCGTTGGTGATTGTTCATTACAATTGTTCAGTTAAGAATATAAGTGGAACCTGAGTAGAACGTGAAACCAACCCCAAAACTTGTGACATCATAGGTTTCAGGTTCCAAATATTTGGAAAGCAATTCTGACGAGTTGGTTTCAGGTTCTTGATGGAACCTAGACTAATCTTGGAACCGTTCATCCCAACTGACAAGCACCTTTTTGAAATATAAAAGAGTAGTGTGTTTTGCAATCACAATCCTTGAGTTTTTAAAATTTCGCAGATAGGAGCTTATAGTATTTTAGCTGGATCAAAAACAAGAACTGTGAAAGGATTGTAATTCCAGCCCTCATACTCTCTTCCTCGCATTGTGTTGTGGGTTAATTAGTCGGCAAAAATAAGTGAGAGGGTCAAGGCCCAGTTATGTGGCCCAAATAAGGGCTCGGATTGGATTTGGTTATCCATCCGCATTGGATATATATCTGGATTAGGCAGGATAAAATTCTAGATAATCTATCTCAGGTCCAAGGGGTGGATGATTTTTATCCCGCCTAAGATCGGGCAATAGAATTTTTTGTAACAGAAAAATGTAAAATGGTGAAAGAGAGAAGGGCAATCGCATTTAAGGCTTGGAGGATAAATAGTGATGCCACCGTGGGGCACCCAGGGCGTTGCTCGGCAATCACCGTGGGGGTGGTTGACACCCGTGGTGGTGGATGCTTGGGATAGTCTCTCTCTCTGCCACAACAAAGTTGTGCCTAGGTGGCTACCCTAGGGTGGTTTCGCCCTGTGATGATGGCTAGTGATCACTAAAGTTACCTCTTTTTCTCTTTCTCTCTCTGCCACAACACCAACTTTTTGTTCATGGGTTTGGAGGAAAATTCTCTTGCTGAGGGGGGAGTTTACAAACCACTTTAGGTGGAAGATAGGAGATGGCAAGACTAGCTCCTTGTGGTTTGACCCGTGGCTAGACATGGGCACCCTCAACCTGTTTTTTAACGACACTTACATCTATCAATCAGGTCTCACAAGATATGCTAAGGTTGCTGATCTTTTCTCCTTGGATGGGTTGACGGTACTATAGGTACTCCACCTTTGGCAAGTCACAATCCCCTCCCTTAATTAAGGAGAGGATTCTTTTATGTGGCCCTATTATCCTTCGGGTAATTTCTCTCTAGCATTAGCATGGTCTGTCATTCGTAAGAAAGTTGCTCGGGTCTCTTGGGCTTCAAGTGTATGGAACAAAGCCGTTGTTCCTAGACACCAATTCCTTCTGTGGCTAATTTTTAGGAATCGGCTTCCCACCCAGGCTCTTCTTATGTCTTTTGGTAGATTACCTTCGGTGTCGTGTGCTTTTTGCAACCTCACGCCTGATTCTATAGATCACATCTTCTTTGATTGCCACGTCTCCCTATCCCTCACTTCTTTTTAGGCTGCAAAGTGTAATATTTCTTGGAGGAGCCTACCTTGGGCGGAAACCCTCCGCTGGATGTTCAGATCTTCGGACAAAGGCTTTTGTTTTGACATTGTCAGGTTTTCTTTTGGGGCTTTATGTTATGTCATTTGGAAGTCTAGGAATGACATGATTTTTCGAGCTACCAACCTATGTGTGCCTTCCATGAATCAATACCTGATCAAGGCAGTTAAGGACAAAGGTCTTTCCTTTAAATCCGTGGTTGACTCCCCGAAGAACAAGAGAATGCAGCGCAGCTGGGGGATTGACTCTTGTATTTTTCTCTCCGACACGTGAGAATGCTGGATATGTCCTCTCCTAGTTTGGCTGTATATCTGTAGCCTCTATTGGTTTTTTCAGTGAACCTGGAACCCACTCACTCCAGTAACTTGTAGTCCCACTGAGTGCGTTTTTGGTGCCGGGCTGTACTTTCTTTGTAAATCCTAGTTGAAAGCTATATTATACTTACCTTTACCAAAAAAAAAAAACAATGAGCACAAACCACCATGATGGAGGTCATTCTCGCTATCAAATTGTATCTTGAATTTGAGTTTATCTGCAAAACCCGATTGAAATTGGAGGATATAGATCAGTTTGTGATATATGGACGGCCTTGAAAGTGGGACATTTACAAGTCGTTTAATTTGGTCAGAATTCGTTTGACCAACTTTGTGAGAAACATTGTATATTCCTTTTTTAAGACCACACGTGCTCCTTCCTATTCTTTAAATGATGTTTTGCTGAAGGGGCAATTTATGTGTTCTAATGCTTCCCAACATGTGAAGCTTCCCAAATGCTCTGAACACGTCTACCCTCCTATCCAAAACAGTTATTTTGCTCAGCTCTATATCTCACAAGACTTGTGCATGCATGATCAATGGAAGAACGAAGATTTCTACACAATAGCAGCAAATCAACCAGAGAAGCATACGTACAACTGATGCGTTTTCTTCATGAAGATTTGAGCATTTCAACCCATTTATTTTATCAAGCAATTATGTGAAGTTAAACACTATAGGATTGAAAACACTTGAGCGTGTGAACGGTTGTAATTCTGTAATTATTTGATTCGTTAGTTGATTATGTGCGATTGACTCTCATTGTAGAGTAAGTACCAACATTCAAAACTGATTTACGGAAATCTTTTGTATTCTTTTTTATTCCTCCGTGGTTCCTTTGGTAAATTCATTGGTACGCATTTGAGTTTAATTACAAGGTCTGTAACCGTTCATATTTATTTCGCAACAGCTCTCCTAGCTAACCGCAGCCCGCGGTGGTTGCTTTTTGCATGCTGGATTAGTTTTTATTTTTATTTTTAATGCTACTATTTAAAGTTTCACTCTTGAATCGGGGTAAGTACACTAAGAGTGCCATAACTTTCGTACGGCACTCATTTTGGTGCCAAAACTTTTTTTTTACTCACTTAAGTGCCAAATCTGAGTGAAATCGTTTACTTGAATGCCACTTCGTCGGAAAAGCTGACGTGGCGTTGGAATGTTGACGTGGCAGCTGGAAAACAATAATTTAATATTTTAATTGATTTTTTTGATTTTTTTTTTGTTTTATTTATTTATTTATGCTTTTTTTTAAGGGCCGGCAAGGGCCACCGTTGACCCTCGCTGGCTGCCGAACTCTCGCCCGTTTGGGCGAGGGCCCCTTGCCGTCGGCTGCGAAAGCCTTGGGTGAGGCCGGTGAGGCCGTCGAAGGCCCTAGGTGAGGCCGGTGAGGCCGTCGACGGCCTCACCCGTGGCGGCAACGGTGAAGGCCAGGCGGCCCTTGCCCAGATCTGGCCCTGGGCAAGGCCGTAATGGCCCTCGACAGCTGCGGGGAGGCTGCGACGGCCTCACCCAAGGCCTTCGCGGCCAACGGCGAGGGTTCCGCGATCGGCAAGGGTCAACGGTGGCCCTCGTCGGCCCTTAAAAAAAAGCAAAAAAATTCAAAAAATTCAAAAAAATTAATTAAAATATTAAAATATTATTTTCCAGCGGCCACGTCAACATTCTGGCAGCCACGTTAGCTTTTCCGGCAGAGTGGCACTCAAGTGAATGATTTCACTCCGATTTGGCACTCAAGTAAGCG
Organism: Corymbia calophylla; assembly: GCA_014182845.1. Taxonomy (NCBI): domain Eukaryota; kingdom Viridiplantae; phylum Streptophyta; class Magnoliopsida; order Myrtales; family Myrtaceae; genus Corymbia; species Corymbia calophylla. Next base: position 12,784,045 of record CM024700.1, read on the forward strand.
AAAAAAAAAAAAGTTTTGATACTCAAAAGCGAGCGCCGCACGAAAAGTATTAAGACTCCTAGTGTCTAACCCCACTTGAATCCAATCAAATGAGTTCTTTCAAAATTCTACTAGATTGAGAAATGTACATAATTTTTCCATATAGGATAATTAAGGGTAGGTTTGATAATCCTTTTGTTCCAGGAAACCTTTTTTTGCTTAGAACTAGTTTTTATTTATTTTATTTTTCTATTCCTTAAACGAGTTTCTAAGCATTTAAATGCATTTGAAAACTACTCAAAATTTTTATTCTTGGAATATAAAAAGAATAAGAATGTTTTTGGTATGACCTTCAAATTTTTTTTTTTGTGATGTATAATTTCTTTTTAATTTTTTAAATAATTTTCTAAAAGATTTTTCTATGTTTTCCATTTCTTTTTCTTCCTTTGCAAGCCTGTTGCCGGGCCTCGGGAAAGCCTTGTTGGCCCTTGGTGAGGTCGGCCTCCTCATCTCTAGCCAATTGCCAGCCATTGTCAAGGCCCAACAACCGACTAGAGGTGGAAGAAGAAGGAAAAAAAAAAGACTTGGTTTTAGAAATTATTCTTAGTAATGAAGAAGTAATTTTTTTCTATTTCTTATTTCTATTCCAAATCTATTCCCTAATTACTAATCTATTTCAAGGAATAGAAAAATTAACGGACATTACTAAACGGATTCTATTCATTTTCTTGTTCCGAAAAACAAAAGAACATAAATGAAGAAATTGGAGTGTTACCAGAAGGTCATAAATCAAGTTTTTGCAAAATGGGATGGTACTAATTCTATCGAGACTTCTAAGAAGAATTGTACGGTGGAGAGAAGTTTCTTGAAATCCCATCATTCAGATTCTGCTGCTACTTGCATAATCGCGAATGGATGGAGGGCTTGAATTCAAATAGCACAAGCAAAACAGCACATTCAACGCGATGCTCTCTTTCCATAAAGCAGGGAAAGCTTCCAATGATTAATGGTTCAAATTCACCTAGAGGTAACTTTACAAATCCCACGCAAGAATCAGCTAGGGTTTGAATCCAGATTACTCGGCTCATAGGGCATCCGGGACTCTTTTTGACCGAAATAGTTTGAATTTACTTGTAGAATCTCCGAATGATTGAACTCAAAGGCAGAATATAACCTATAATAGGCGTTTGATGTATATAATTACAATTATGTTAGACTTGAATTTTTGACTTTGTAGCTTTAAAGCAACGTCAAAACACGAAAGATCGGTCATAGAGGAGGTTTTTTAGCTGTCGTTAAAGGGGGAAAGAGAGGAGTGAAAAGCTATTTTATTTTAATCATGCCAGATATTTTGGTCGTTCAAATATGAGACTTTGAACCGTATTCCAACTAAAGAAAGTGTTCCACGGTAGCAAGCTAAAATAATGAGCCAGTTCTAACCCTACGAATCTCATAAAGAGATTACCTTTTTCAGATATTCAAGTGGGAGAACAGAAAATGATGGAAAAGGTGGGGAAAAGGGCAACCTGTCCCCAATATCGCAGGGTTGGTTTGGTCCAATGATTAAGGAACGGAGCTGTGGCATAACATCACTTCTCCACGCAACTAAGAGCAAACATTTCGGACAGAATAATTGATGTGAACCATACAGTAAAAGTCTTCCATAAAATCGTGATTTACCTGTTTAAACTAAACTATTTCATCAAGAAAAAAATAATCAATTACAAAGTGGGGAAGTGAATTGAATGAATACACAAAAGGTGTGGAATGGGGGCAATGGAGGGTTCTAAACCATCGGTTTTAAGAAAAGATGGAACATGACCGAATCCTTAGAAGATGCTCAAGCATTATCCAAGAGAGAGAAAAAAAAAAAAAGTGAATACATGGAGAACACCTCGAGAGCTCAAATCGGATGGTGAGCATTGCATTTTTTTGCACCCACCTCTACGGAAAAGCAAAGCAGACGCAGACCCCATGTCTATTCTTTCCTCACTTTTAGCCTGGCATCGTTCTTGCCTTGTCTCGGCACAGCGTCCCAAAGGGAAAACAATTCTCTTCCACTTGGGGTATTTTGGGTGAATTAAAACGACCAAGGACTAGGAAGAATTTCCAAGATGCTTGCTTGATTTAGTAGAACATTTGCAGCTGCCTTCCACAATTTTTTCCTTTCCAATCGATAAAACGGCAAAAGGAAAGGATGGCCGATGAAGATGAGTGGTGAAAACTAATGGGATTTTCCTCATTTGAAATATCAACCTAGAGTAGTGGAAGAAGCGAGGGAATCAAATATCAGGCCTCAAATTGCTATTGCACAAAATGGTTGTTCAAGTGACGGCTTATTGAAGTTCACCAAAACTCGTAATTTTATCTAGGACCTACGATAGCTTCTGCTTTTTCTCAAGTGCCATTAGCTTGGTGCGATGGAATAAAGCCCGTGTGAAAATCAGAAATCAAACATAAAATTGGTTGCCGGTGAAAAGAGAGGAGAGGGTAAAGGAAAGAGTAGGAAGAAGCATGTAGTACGATTGTTTCTTGACTTGGATTGACTAGGAGTTACAACAATAAGGCCATGTCTTTTCTCTTACTCTCCTAGAATTTCACCAGTCTTCAAATCAACCCTTGCCAACTGATTTGCAAAATCGTCTTTTTCCATATGGAATTTTATTTGGGAAAAAAGCAATGAACAAAATCATCCATGTTGTAAAAAACATGCTCTACCTATATGGAGACTCATCTACATAATAAGTTTTACGTTCTCTCAAAACTAAAATTAATACATTGTGCTTAGCAGATTTTTTTTGCATAACATCTAGGTAAAAGATTATTTTGACAGAGACAGGCAAGTTCCTTAGCTCTCTTGCCTCCTCTTTTCCAAAAAGCTAAGGCTCACCAAAAGCTAGCTTCCACTGCATCTCAGGCATTAAATCACAAAAGCAATGTGCTCAATTCAATCCCTGTACATTGAGTGGTGGACTCGGTTAAGTATTGTTCTTGAAACGCCTGAGCTTCATCTCTTCAATAGAAGAGTTGAATTCTCATGATTTATGTGCCACCTTGCCTAAATGTCATCACCTTTGTTTTTTATTTGTTTACGAGGAGGTGCTGCTCAAACAGATTTATTTTATCATTATTCTTGTTCAAAATAGGGTCGAGAATACTTGCTGTTAATTTGCAAAATAGGTTTATGAGTGAAATATTCTGATAAAAACATACGGAAAACACTCCATTCGTGCGCAAAAAATTAAGTTGCTCAATATTTATGGAGTGAATTTTCTTTTCAAATTTACTTTCTCTAAACAGTCGATGCATCAACAGCACACATCAAAGAGGGTGAAGATTCAGCCATCTAATCTATTCTACTAAGATAATCCTCCATTTTTAAGAAAACCACACGCCCACACAAGCAGCCCTTGATCCCAGATCTGACTGTGTGTTTTGTGCGTGCATTACTCTCTCACTCAAATGCACCAGCGAACAAATATGACGAAAAGCAAACATAAGATGAATATTTTGCGGCAATACGAAAGAGAAGTAATGTAAAACGACGGTATGTGCTATTTTGAGAGGCTGATTTTTATACAAAGCAGCTGTAACAATGCTGGCAAGTCGAAGAGTAAGAGCTATGAACGTACTACGAAATTCGCAACTGCAACTGCAACATTCGTCAGCTGGTAACCAACTGAGAGATTTATTTTTATACAACTGAATTAAGTAGAGGATAACACTTGTGTTGAGCTACATACATGTACAAGATACAACAAACAAACTTATATAGAACTCTAAATGTAGAAGCCAATTCGCCCCCGAAAAGGTCCCGGGGAGGGTGGGCGGCTGTGTTAGAGCGAGATCACTTGGCGTTCATATTCCATGACTCGGGTCTCGTGGCGTTCAGATTTCATAACTCGGGTCTTGTGGCGTTCGGATTCCATAACTCGGGTCTCGTGGAACTTGGCGATGAAGGCCGTTGCTTTTTTGTCGATGCCAGGCTCAGCGACATATCGGCCCTGGTCGTAGTCGCTTGGATATATTTTCTTCGAGCTTGTGGAGTCCCCTTCCCAAACATCCTCCCGGTGCGCCTTCCGAGGCTTGAACAAGCTCATGAGCGAGAAGGAAGACGAAGATTTCTTCTGCCTGTTGTTGCCTCCCATACTAGTAGCTAAATTACCGCGAAGGCACTGAAGGGCGGTATCACTGAACTGGATCTCTCTCTCCCTATGTTTTTCTTGGTTTTTGCACCTTGAAGTGCCAATGAAGGAGGGCGAGTGAATTTATAGGAGGTTTAATGGAAAGAGAATCCAGACAATTATACTTGAGAATGAGACGAATGGTCCAGACCGGTCCAGACCTAATCACCTGAGAAGAGTTAAAAAGAAAAGGGAAAACAAGTTTAACATTAAGGGTCTAAATGTAATCACATCATATACAATTATACATGCTGAATAGTGCATGCTTTCACAAGTTGGACGTTTATGAGGTGCTGAATTCACATAAATTCAATATATTTTTTGTAACTTTTTCTTCTCAATATAAGTTCAACGTTTTTCATCGCCATCTTTTTTCCGAAATTTGGTCATGATCTTTAATTTTTGGTTTGAGTTACAACTTTTTCAAATGCAATTTAAGAATATGCTTATTTTGTGAACCTTTTTTTCCCTTACTTTTGACATATTGCAGAGGCATTTTTTTTATAAAAAATTTTCCACTTAAATAGGGCATATAATGTGATTAATTCCGTCATTCTACATGTAAAACAGGCCAAAAAGAAAAAGACAAACAAGTATGTGTTGGCCAAAGAATAATCGGATGCTTTTCAGCAAATATATGTCCTCCTCTCTTTTGTTTTGTTGACCAAAACAATTATCGGTGGTGGAAGACTTAATGACCTGTTAATCCTGGGACAGGACCAATGCACTTTCTTTATGTTCATGGATTCCCTTTTTGCATCTTGAGTCACATCATTCGTTTAACTTCTATACATATAAAATATGTATACTTATATGTATGTATCATATGTCCATACACAGATTGCATACTTAAATATTCGTTTTGCTATATGATAGAGTAGAATAATACAAGTATGAATTATTTAGTACATTATTTTTGCAGATCGCTATTAGTATGTCTCTTGTTGTTACGTTGGATCATCTAATTTTCAATTATCATAAAATGTACTCAAGGGAAAATTTCATCCTCAAAATATCACTAAATCTTATGAAAATCCTTTACTTCCTATAAAACCATAATTGCCGAGCAATGGACAAATGGTAATTGCTTCAAATCGGTAAACAACACATTTTGTTACTGCATGAATGTTTTGTGGATATAATGTTACGTCCTGAAATTCGAACCCTTTGAGAGATGAATGAATGTGAATTTCGTAAATGCATTGTTGGTTGATCTCACTCAGAACTGATCACTCTCGAGATATTGGCCTTGAGGGGAAAGGCTAATGAGGACAGAACTCGTGCGACTAAAAAACTTAACCTGGGAAAATGACTTGACCGTGAGACTTGTGTAAGGACGATTTAGTAGTTATGCATGTCGATTTCAGGGTCGACTAGAAGTCAATTTGCGGACAGAAAATAATGGGCGAATGGTAATTGATTCAAATCGGTAAACAACACATTTTGTTATTGCATGAATCTTTCACGGATATAAAATCTAAAAAAATTCTCATCTTTAAAAATGATTTAGATATATTTACTAAAATAAGTCAAATCACATTTTTTCTATCTTTCTTAAAACTTCTTCACTTTTTACACACAATAGATCCTAGACATAATGCACTTCGCATGGGCTTTCAGCTTACAAGGACTCTTAAAGAAATATTGGAGCGTTTGGCAAGCAATTTGAACTAACTTTTGGCTAAATGTTAGTCTTAAGAATGCTGAAAGCTCAATGCTACTCCCATTTAACCTTCCAAAGTCGTATTTGCAAAATGTTGAAACTAGGATTAAAGTATTTTTTCATTCCATAATTACCCTCACCAATTCTTTAGTTTTCTGATTTTGCCCCTCCTTATAACTATTCGTCTTCTTCGTGCAAGAGAAGTCGGCAAGGCCAAATCTAGTCAGTAAAGGGCTAGTGAAGGTCATGCAATCTAGGTGACCTTTACCAATTGCTTGGGTCTTGTGACCTCAGGCGCCCCACACTTGAGGTCGCACAACCCAGGTGGTTGTTGCGTGCTGCTTGGGTCACGTGACCCTCACCGAGGGTTGCCCCAAGTCGTGCAACCTCAAGTGGCTCTTGCCTAGGTTATGCGACCCTTCTTGGAGGTCGCCCAGGCTCGGGCGACTTTAGCTGGTGGCTGCCTGCGCAAGATCTAGCTCATTAGCAACTATAAACCTAGCTCCAACGAAGCGTTTGAGTTTTTTTTTTTAATAAAAATATAAAACATACAACTAAAGTCTATTGCAAATTTTTGTGTGCCAAATACTACTTGAACCCAAAGTCTCTTTGTAAAGAGGCCTTGCCAAATGCAATTTACATTTTGTCAAAGGGTTTTGGTTTTCAACATTTGCATTACACTCAAAGCTTACTTGCAAAGTTGAACCAAACCCTCCCTAATCTTCTGCATTGAATAGCCGAGGTGATTAAGTATTGCTCTGGAGGCACCTTATCAAAACCTCTTTCTAACGGAAGAGTTGAATTCTCACGTTTTATGTGCTATCTTCCTTAACGTCAAGACCTTTGTTTCTCTATTGTTGACAATTAGCTTATGTTCAAAGGAATTCATTTTATCATTAGTTTTACTCAAAATAGTTTTAAGTATATGTGTAAATGATTCGCAAAATAAATATACGAGTGATATATTGTGATCAAATAACGTGAGACAAACTCTTTTAGAGGGCTAACATTTAAGGTCCTCTACGTTTATGATGCAAATTTTATTTTTTAAATTTACTTTCTCTAAATGATTGACACGTCAATAACCCATATTATAATGGGTCAAGATTCAAATAATTTATCTATTATACTCAAAAGGAAAAGTGTTAAAAAAGTCATGAAAATATTGCATTATTGCTAATTTAGTGCCAAATTTTTTAATTGTACCAATTTAATCCTCAACATTTTCGCCTAGAGCCAATTTAATACTTCCAGTTAATTTTGGTAAGATATTGCTAATGCGGACGTCGGCTATCATACATGGTTTGGTCAGTATTGACGTAAACATTTTTTAATAATGCTTTAAAAATTTTCAATTTTTTATTTTTTTCCTTTTTTTTCTCCTCTTTCCTTCAATGGCCAGCAAGGGTTCCCCTCACTAAAAAAAATCGAAAATTATTAAAAAACAATTTAAAAAAAAAAATTCCACATGAGCATCAATCATGCCACATAAGATGGCCAACGTCCACGTCAATAGTATTCGATCAAAATTAGCCGAACTGACTGAATTAGCTCTAAGTCAAAAGGTTGAGAACTAAATTGGCACAATTAAAATGTCTAGAGTTAAATTGGTACCAATGCCACTTTTAAGAAGTGAGGATGTAAGCATGCACCTATGCGTGAGCAGGTGCCGGCACATGCGAAGTCACAAATATAGCACCATTCATTAGTGTTATGTGACAATGGCGAGCATATGGTGTGGCGGCAGTAAGCATCTGGCAGTAGTAAATTAGCAATGGCAGCATGAGGGACGAAGGCGCCGCATTTTTGTGCGTGGGCATGTCTGCGCTCGTGGACATGCGGTCATGAATCCAAATTAGGGCATGTTTAATAACATGTCAAACTGTGCCCAATTTTATCTTTTTGTTCATAGGAATAAAAGAAAAAAACAGAAATTTATTTGATAACTTTTTTATTATTTTTTTTTCAAGAGTAGATTTGAAACAAAATAAAAAAATAAAAAAATGTTATTTCTTTATTTTCAGGAACAATTTCATAATCAAATTTTTTCCTTTTTTTTTCTCTTCACTTTTCTTCTTTTTCCTTTAACTGGTTGCCAGTCAGTCATTGACCTTAACCATGGCCGACGACCAGCTAGACGAGGGTAGGCGATCTCGCCAGAGTGTCGTCGGCCCCAGCAAGGCAATGTCAACCTTGCCCAAATCTAATGAGGCCGGGCTTGTCTAGCCACCGATGAGGCTCGACCTCTCTAGGCCTCCATGAGGTCGGCCTCACCATAGCTGGGCAATTTCAACCTCACAGTGGTAGTCACTCGGATATAGAGGAGGTTAAAATACAAAAGATCAATCATATAGGAGGTTTTTTAGCAGTCGTTAAAGGAGAAAAGAGAGGAGTGGAAAGCAATTTTATTTTATTCATGTCAGATATTTTGGTCATTCGAATATGAGAACTTTGAACCGTATTCCAACTAAAGAAAGTGTTCCAAAGTTGGGAGCTAAAAGAAGGAACCATTTTAACCCTAAGAATTTCACGGAGAACTTACCTTTTTCAGATATTCAAGTGGGAGAACATAAAATGATTGAAAAGGTGGGGAAAAGGACAACCCATCCCAAATGTCACGGGGATGGCCAATGATCAAGGAACGGACCTGTGAAATAGAGTCACTCCTCCACGCAATTAAGAGCAAACATTTCGGATGGAGTAATTGATTTGAATAACATAGTAAAAGTCTTTCATAAAATTCAAATTTGCCTGTTTAAACTAAAAATTTTCTTCATTAAATAAAAAATCAATTCCAGCGCGGGGAAGTGAATTGAATGAATACAAAAAAAAGTGTGGATTGGGGCATTGGAGGGTTTAAAACCATCGGTTTTAGAAAAGATGGAACATGACTGAATCCTTAGAAGATGCTCAAGAAGTATCCAAGAGGAAAAAAAAAGAAAAGTGAATACATAGAGACAACTCAAGAGCTCAAATCGGATGGCGAGCGTTGCATCGCACCCCACCTCCACGGAAAATCAAAGCAGACGTGCACCCCATGTCTATTCTTTCCTCACTTTAGCCTGGCATCGTTCTTGCCTTGTCTCAGCACAACGTCCCAAAGGGAAAACAACTTTCTTCCACTTGGGCGTATTTTGGGTGAATTAAAACGACCAAGGACTAGGAAGAATTCCCAAGATGCTTGCTTGATTTAGTAAAACATTTGCAGCTGCCTTCCACAATCTTTTCCTTTCAAATCGACAAAACGGCAAAAGGAAAGGATGGCCGATGATGATGAGTGGTGAAAAATATTGGGATTTTCCTCATTTGAAATATCAACCTAGAGTAGTGGAAGAAACGAGGGAATCAAATATCAGGCCTCAAATTGCTATTGCACAAAATGGTTGTTCAAGTGATGGCTTAAATTGAAGTTCACCAAAACTCGTACTTTTATCTAGGACCTACGATAGCTTCTGCTTTTCTCAAGTGCGATTAGCTTGGTGCGATGGAATAAAGCCCGTGTGAAAATCAGACATCAAAGTCAAAATTGGCTGCTGGTGAAAAAGGAGGAGAGGGTAAAGAAAAGGGTTGGAAGAAGCATGTAGTACGATTCTTCCGTGACTTGGATTGACTAGGAGTTACAACTATAAGGCCATGTCTTTTCTCATACTCTCCTAGAATTTCACCGGTCTTCAAATCAACCTTTGCCAGCCGATTTGCAAAATCGTCTTTTTCCATATGGAATTTTATTTGGAAAAAAGCGATGAACAAAATCATCCATGTTGTAAAAAGCTCTATCTATATGGAGACTCATCTACATAATAAATTTTACGTTCTCTCTAAATAAAAATTGATCCATGGATTTTAGCAGCCTTTTTTTGCATAATATCTAGGCAAAAGATTATTTTGACAGACACGGGCAAGTTCCTTAGCTCTCTCGCCTCCTCTTTTCCCGAAAGCTAAGGCTCCAAAAGCTAGCTTCCACTGCATCTCGGGCATTAAATCACAAATGCAATTTGCTCAATTCAATCCCTGTACGTTGAGTGGTGGACTCGGTTAAGTATTGTTCTTGAAACGCCTGAGCATCATCTCTTCAATAGAAGAGTTGAATTCTCATGATTTATGTGCCACCGTGCCTTAATGTCATCACCTTTGTTTTTCATTTGTTTACGAGGAGGTGCTGCTCAAACAGATTTATTTTATCATTATTCTTGTTCAAAATAGGGTCGAGAATACTTGCTGTTAATTTGCAAAATAGGTTTATAAGTGAAATATTCTGATAAAAAGATACGGAAAACACTCCATTTGTGCGCAAAAAATTAAGTTGCTCAATATTTATGGAGTGAATTTTCTTTTCAAATTTACTCTCTAAACAGTCGATGCATCAACAGCACACATCAAAGAGGGTGAAGATTCAGCCATCTAATCTATTCTACTAAGATAATCCTCCACTTTTAAGAAAACCACACACGCCCACACAAGCAGCCCTTGATCCCAGATCTGACTGTGTGTTTTGTGCGTGCATTACTCTCTCACTGAAATGCACCAGTGAACAAATATGACGAAAAGCAAACATAAGATGAATATTTTGCGGCAATACGAAAGAGAAGTAATGTAAAACGACGGTATGTGCTATTTTGAGAGGCTGATTTTTATACAAAGCAGCTATAACAATGCTGGCAAGTCGAAGAGTAAGAGCTATGAACGTACTACGAAATTCGCAACTGTAACTGCAACATTCGTCAGCTGGTAACCAACTGAGAGATTTATTTTTATACAACTGAATTAAGTAGAGGATAACACTTGTGTTGAGCTACATACATGTACAAGATACAACAAACAAACTTATATAGAACTCTAAATGTAGAAGCCAATTCGCCCCCGAAAAGGTCCTAGGGGATGGTGGGCGGCTGTGTTAGAGCGAGATCACTTGGCGTTCATATTCCATGACTCGGGTGTCGTGGCGTCCGGATTCCATAACTCGGGTCTCGTGGCGTTCGGATTCCATAACTCGGGTCTCGTGGAACTTGGCGATGAAGGCCGTTGCTTTTTTGTCGATGCCAGGCTCAGCGACATATCGGCCCTGGTCGTAGTCGCTTGGATATATTTTCTTCGAGCTTGCGGAGTCCTCTTCCCAAACATCCTCCCGGTGCGCCTTCCGAGGCTTGAACAAGCTCATGAGCGAGAAGGAAGACGAAGATTTCTTCTGCCTGTTGTTGCCTCCCATACTAGTAGCTAAATTACCGCGAAGGCACTGAAGGGCAGTATCACTGAACTGGATCTCTCTCTCCCCTATGTTTTTTCTTGGTTTTTGCACCTTGAAGTGCCAATGAAGGAGGGCGAGTGAATTTATAGGAGGTTTAAAGGAAAGAGAATCCAGACAATTATACTTGAGAATGAGACGAATGGTCCAGACCGGTCCAGACCTAATCACCTGAGAAGAGTTAAAAAGAAAAGGGAAAACAAGTTTAACATTAAGGGTCTAAATGTAATCACATCATATACAATTATACATGCTGAATAGTGCGTGCTTTCACAAGTTGGACGTTTATGAGGTGCTGAATTCACATAAATTCAATATATTTTTTGTAACTTTTTTCTTCTCAATATAAGTTCAACGTTTTTCATTGCCATCTTTTTTCCGAAATTTGGTCATGATCTTTTTTATTTTTTATTTGAGTTACAACTTTTTCAAATGCAATTTAAGAATATGCTTATTTTGTGAACCTTTTTTTCCCTTACTTTTGACATATTGCAGAGGCATTTTTTTTTTATAAAAATGTTTTCCACTTAAATAGGGCATATAATGTGATTAATTCCGTCATTCTACATGTAAAACAGGCCAAAAAGAAAAAGACAAACAAGTATGTGTTGGCCAAAGAATAATCGGATGCTTTTCAGCAAATATATGTCCTCCTCTCTTTTGTTTAGTTGACCAAAACAATTATCGGTGGTGGAAGACTTAATGACCTGTTAATCCTGGGACAGGACCAATGCACTTTCTTTATGTCCATGGACTCCCTTTTTGCATCTTGAGTCACATCATTCGTTTAACTTCTATACATATAAAATATGTATACTTATATGTATGTATTATATGTCCATACACAGATTGCATTTTTAAATATTCGATTTGCTATATCATAGAGTAGGATAATACATGTATGAATTATTTAGTACATTATTTTTGCAGATCGCTATTCGTGTCTCTCGTTGTTACGTTGGACCATCTAATTTTCAATTATTACAATTGCCGAAGGGCAAATTTCATCCTCAAAATATCACCCAAAAATCTGATGAAAAGCCATTACTTCCTATAAAAACCATAATTGCCGAGCAATGGACAAATGGTAATTGATTCAAATAGGTAAACAGCACATTTTGTTACTGCACGAAAAATTTCTCATCTTTAAAATCGATTTAAATTTATATACTAAAATAAGTCAAATCACTTTTTTTTTTCTATCTTTCTTACAACTTCTTCACTTTTTATACACAATAGATTCTAGACATGAGGCACTTCGCATGGGCTTTCAGCCTATGAGGACCCTTAAAGAAATATTGGAGCGTTTGGCAAGCAATTTGAAATCACTTTCGGCTAAATGTTAGTCTTGAGAATGTTGAAAGCTCAATCCTACTCCCATCTAACCTTCCAAAGTTGTATTTGCAAAATATTGAAACTAGGATTAAAGTATTTTTTTCACTCTATAATTACCCTCACCAAGTCTTTAGTTTTTTTGATTTTGCCCCTCCTTGTAACTATTCGACTTCTTTGCGCAAGAGCAATCGGCAAGGCCCAATCTAGTTGGTGAAGGGCTGGTGAAGGTCACGCAATCTAGGTGACCTTTGCTAGTTGCTTGGGTCTCGTGACCTTAGGCACCCCACACTTGAGGTCACACAACCTAGGTAGTTGTCACGTGCCGCAAGCGGCACGTGACCCTCGCCGAGGGTTGCCCCAAGTCATGCAACCTCAAGTGGCCCTTGCCTAGGTCATGTGACCCTTGCTAGAGGTTGCTTGAGGTTGGGCGACTTTAGCTAGCAGCTGCCAGCACAAGATCTGGCTCATTAGCAACTATAGACCTAGCTCCAACGAAGCGTTTTAGTATTTTTTTTTTTTGATAAAAATATAAAAAGTACAACTAAAGTCTATTGTAATTTTTTTTTTGCCAAATACTACTTGAACCCAAAGTCTCTTTGTAAAGAGGCTTTGCCAAATGCAATTTACATTTTCTCAAAGGGCTTTGGTTTTCAACATTTGCATTACACTCAAAGCTTACTTGCAAAGTTGAACCAAACCCACCCTAGTCTTCTGCATTGAATAGCTGAGATGATTAAGTATTGCTCTCGAGGCACCTTATGAAAACCTCTTTTTGACGGAAGAGTTGAATTCTCACGTTTTATGTGCTATCTTCCTTAATGTCAAGACCTTTGTTTCTCTATCGTTGACAATTAGCTTATGTTCAAAGGAATTCATTTTATCATTAGTTTTACTCAAAATAGTTTCAAGTATATATGTAAATGATTTGCAAAATAAATATACGAGTGATATATTGTGATAAAATAACATGAGACAAACTCTTTTGGAGGGCTAACGTTTAAGGCCCTCTACGTTTATGATGCAAATTTTACTTTTTACATTTACTTTCTCTAAATGATTGACACGGTAATAACCCTTATTATAATGGGTCAAGATTCAAATAATTTATCTATTATTCTCAAAAGGAAAAGTGTTAAAAAAGTCATGAAGATATTGCATTGGTGCCAATTTAGTGGTAAACTTTTTAATTGTACCAATCTAGTCTTCAACCTTTTCACCTAGAGCCGCTTTAATACTTTTGGTTAATTTTGGTAAGATATTGCTAATGCGGACGTCGTCTTTCATACATGGTTTGGTCGGTGTTGATGTAAATATTTTTTGATAATATTTTAATAATTTTAGATTTTAGATGTTTTTTCTCCTCTTTCCTTTAGTGGCCAGCAAGGGTTCCCCTCGCTCAAAAAAAAAAAAAAAAAAAAAAATCGAAAATGATTAAAACACAATTTTAAAAAAAATTTCCATGTGAGCGTTGATCATGCCACATAAGATGGTCAACGTCCACATCAACAATATTTGATCAAAATTAGACAAACTGACTGAATTAACTCTAAGTCAAAATGTTAAAAACTAAATTGGCACAATTAGAAGGTTTAGAATTAAATCGGTACAAATACAATAAGTTTTGGACTTTTTTGACACTTTTCCTTCTAAGCAAATACTAATAAACTTTTAAGAAGAGAGCATGTAAGCATGCACCTATGCGTGAGCAGGTGCCGGCACATGTGAAGTCACAAATATAGCACCATTCATTAGTGTTATGTGACAATGGCGAGCATACGGTGTGACGGCAGTAAGCATCTGGCGGTAGTAAATAAGCAATGGCAGCATGAGGGACGAAGGCGCCGCATTTTTGTACGTGGGCATGTTTGCGATCGTGGACATGAGGTCATGAATCCAAATTAGGGCATGTTTAATAACAAGCCAAACTGTGCCCAATTTTATCCTTTTATTCAAAGGAATAAAATAAAAAAATAGAAATCTATTTGATAAATTTTTTATTATTTCTTTTTCCGAGAGTAGATTTGAAACAAAATAAAAAAATAAAAAAGGTTACTTCTTTATTTTTAGGAAAAATTTCATAATCAACTCTTTTTCCTTTTTTTTTCTCTTCACTTTGCTTCTTTTCGCAAATACATAGAGAACAACTCAAGAGCCCAAATCGGATGGCGAGCGTTGCATTTTTTCGCACCCACCTCTACGGAAAATCAAAGCAGATGCGGACCCCATGTCTATTCTTTCCTCACTTTTAGCCTGGCATCGTTCTTGCCTTGTCTCAGCACAACGTCCCAAAGGGAAAACAACTCTCTTCCACTTGGGGTATTTTGGGTGAATTAAAACGACCAAGGACTAGGAAAGGAAAGAGTAGGAAGAAGCATGTAGTACGATTCTTTCGTGACTTGGATTGACTAGGACTTACAACAATAAGGCCATGTCTTTTCTCTTACTCTCCTAGAATTTCACCAGTCTTCAAATCAACCCTTGCCAACTGATTTGCAAACTCGTCTTTTTCCATATGGACTTTCATTCCAGAAAAAGGCGACGAACAAAATCATTGATGTTGAAAAAATCATGCTTTCCCTATATCGAGGCTCATCTACATAATAATTTTTACCTTCTCTCTCTAAACTAAAATTGATTTATTGTGTTTAAAGGGTTTTTTAGCATAATATATAGGTAGATTGCCAAACGGGAAGAAAACAATTGGATGCTAGTGGAATTACAAGATCAAACACAACAGTGATGGTTCGATTGAGAGGTGCAAATTTGGGTTGTTGCAAAAGGATTTATTCAAACCTATGGGATAGACTACAAGGAAACATTTACTCCTATAGTGAAAAGAACACTGTTCGTTTCCTTTTGTCTGTAGCAGTTAACTGTAGCTAGCCGTTGTTTCAGATGGATGTGAAGAATGCCTTCCTCCAAGGAGACTTGGAGGAAGAGGTCTATATGGATCTCCCTCCAGGACATTCTTTAGAGAATAATGAGGGAATGGCTTGCAAATTGAAGAAGGCAATATATGATCTCAAACAGTCACCTAGAGCATGGTATGGAAAATTGAGTTATGCACTCATTAGATTTGGTTTCAAAAGAAGCGCAGTTGATTCGTCGATGTTTACTAAAACAGTTGGTGAAGGTACTATTGTTATTCTCATTTATGTTGATGATCTTATTATTACTGGAAATAACTTAACAGGTATTGCAGAACTTAAGCAGTTGTTGAGCAAGGAGTTTGACATTAAAGATCTTGGAAAATTGAGGTATTTTTTGGGTATAGAGGTAGCAAGTTCTGACAAAGATCTGTTCTTGACTCATAGGAAATATGTCCTAGATCTACTAAAGGAGACTGGTAAGTTAGGCATTAAACCTACTAGCACTCTTATGGATTACAACAATAAGACTGTGTCTAAGGAAACTCCATTAAAAGATATTGGGCAATTTCAGCATTAGGTAGGAAGATTGATTTACTTAACCATTACCAGACCTGACATTGCTTATTCTGTCAATTATGTGAGCCAATTTATGTCGAAACCTACACAAGGGCATATGGAGTTGCTAAACCAGCTCCTTCGATATCTAAAAGCTTCGCCAGGAAGAGGAATATTGATGAAGAAAACTGGTAATACAGAGATTGTGGGGTTTGCTGATGCTGATTAGGTTGGGAACCTCATGGATAGAAAATCTACCATAGGTTTTTGCACTTTTGTTGGTGGAAATATTGTTACTTGGAAGAGTAAGAAGCAACAGTTGTGGCTAGATCTAGCACAGAAGCTGAGTACCGAGCCATGGCTATTGCTACTAGTGAGATCGTATGGCTCCATCTATTGCTTCAAGAATTGGGCTGTGATGCCATGTCTAAACCTACGAAGCTATTCTGTGTTCTGTGATAATCAAGCGGCAACATACATTGCTTCAAATCCAATCTTTCATGAGAGGACCAAACACATAGAGGTTGATTGTCACTTTGTAAGGGAAAAGGTTCAAGACAAGACAATAGAGACACCACATATTCATAGTAAGGTTCAACTTGCTGATGTCTTCACCAAAGCTTTATCCAAGGGAGCATTTCAGTATATGGTGGACTAGTTGACCTCTGATGATGTCTTCACTCCAACTTGAGGGATAGTATTAGCGATATTTGTGGGATTTGGGCTCCTATTCGAGGAAATAAGAGATTATAGACAAATCTATATATTGATAGTTTTGCTACTCAAGGAAAGGAGAGATTATAGGCAAATATGCATATTGATATTTTTCCTATTTTTTGGCGTTTTTCCTCTCTCTCTCTTTTTCGGGTTTGCTTGTTTCCATTGTTGTAGCAACCCTTGTATAGAGATTGTAGAATAATGGTAGCTTAACTCTCATGCCAAAAAATAAGAGAGTTGAGAGTTTTGTCCGAGGACGTAGGCACATTGCTAAACCTTGTAATTCTTGCGTTCTTTTTTGTGTGATTACTTTACTAAAATTCAACGACATTGTTCAGATTCGTACCAGTTGCGCCAAACCCCTCAAGCTTCCACCCAAAGTTGAACCCATTGAAGTTGCCCGAGCCGACGTCGTTGGGCAGGCCAAGTGGTTCCTTGAGTTGGATTGGGCCCTTGGCGACAGTGTTCCCCGCGTTGCAACTGTCGTTGACCAAATTCCTTACGGGATTATACCCGGTGTTAAAATTGTTGTTGTTGTTGTTGGCACGGGTGGGGGCGATCTTACCACCAACTCAAGTGTCGAAGTTGCAGTGCTCATTGGGGAGCTTGGCGTCGGCGAAGTTGTTGAGGGAGAGGTTGGTGAGGCGGAGCTGATCGGTGAACTTCCATAAGGACTATTGGTTGTTGTTCTCCATCTCCAAGGAATTCGTTGCGAGTTGAGCTCGACGACGCTTCTTGAGTGAAGTTGTTGAAGTCTCGAGTGACTGAGCGGTGTCTTATAGGTCACGTGGGTGGAAACCTCCTCCACGGCAATGGGGGAGAGGGCCAGGGACAGGAGGACAACGGTTGCGAGGGCCACTAGAACTGCAGCTGTCATAGCCACCATTGATGCTGCAGTAGAGAGCTCAAAGCATAGCAATGTTGAAGTAGTAGGAGCTAAGCGATCAGGATGAGAAGACAATGTGGAAATGAAAGCAGTTGGGTGCCGGAGGGAAAGGTTTATTGAAAAACACAAAGAATGGGTTTGGTGTGGCTAGATGGAGAAGAAGATGCAGCATTAAACGAAGAGAGAAATAGAGAAACAATTTTCAATTTTGAAAGAGAGAGAAAGAGCACCGGCAAATGGAGAGAGAGAAAGGGAAGGCATGTCATTTAATGAATAGAGAGAGGGGCTGGCGAAAATTTGATTGAAAATAATAGTGGGCCCCGGCTCCACGTAGAGCCATGTGTCAACGTCTAATTGAGCCAGCACATGGTGACTTGGTGGTTTCGGCCCACCTAATATTTTCTCTTAGTGACGTGAGGATCAGGAAAGGATTTTGTCATTCCTTACATGGGACGGAGAGAGAGAATGAAAGGCAACCATCGCGATTAGGGCGACGACTATGAGTCCCTTATCAGCATCAACCTCGAGACTTGTGTGGGTGTCTTTTCAAGATTTAATGTTAGTGCATGATGATCATATGGTTCCACTCCATTGCCCAGAATCTCCTCCCTGCCAAAGGCCAATGGGCTTGTGTCTGTGCACGTTGGGAATAGGTTTCCATCGGGCAAATTATGGTTTATTGCCTCGCAGGTTTAGTTGGGTAATATTGGAGAATTTTCACATAAACATTAAATGGTTAATTGAGTTCAACATTTGTCTATTACAATTAATACTTCGAAATTCAAAAATTGTCTTTGCCTCCGATGCCTTTCCAATTATTTTTCTTTTGTTCAAGTTCTATTTTCATATGTAGTTTTGTTATCAAAATGCATTTATAGGGGTTAACTTGACTTGAAGCACCTATAAATGTGGATAAAGATTTAACTTTCTAGATTAGTTAAAAAATAATTCATTTTTTGATTCAAGATAGATAAAACAACTTGAAGAGGCCGAGTGTTTTGCCATTTTTCTCCATTCGGTGTATTAATCTTTTTATTTTGGAACTCGAGCATATACAAATGTTATATATATAAAGAGTGTTGGTCCAAATGGCAATGCAACTAAACGAAGAAGAAAACACGTCAAAAAATTATAGGGTCGTCAAGGACAGCAACGCACAAGGGGGCGCCACATGTCAGCAACTCGACAACTTCCTTGAAACCTCAATTTTACCATTAACTATATATGATATGATGCTTTACATGCTAGAGAGATGATAGGTTTTTAGGAGGTTTTCTCTTTGGAGGGAGTTCGAGTATGATTTTGTCAATCAACCCCAGCGTTATTGGGTAGGAAAAGGAGGGGATGGGCTATTGAGGAAGAGTTAAAGAGGACTCGTTACTAGTAGTGGCCGAAAGTTCGAGGTCTTGCCTTAATTCGGTCAATAGATGATAAATGGGGCCAATTACCAACCAATATATATACAAATACCAAAAAAAAATCGCAAATTTTACTTATTGCGCTTATGCCCTTGATAAGATTTGCTATTTGTAGATGGGTACCCCAAAATTTTAAAATCTCAAAAGTACCGGGATAACTCGTGACAATAGGGGTGAGCATGGTTTCATAGTAAAATTGAGAACTGGAGTATCGGAGCGGTGAGAACCAATCTAGTTTCAGGTTGCAGAGTATGCATGGTAGGTTTTAGATTTCAAATATTAGATAACTAGTTTCGATGGCACATTTAAAATTCTAAGTGGTTTAGAACTTGGAATTTAAAACAAATCTTTGTATTTTTCTTGTCTTATATCTTCACGCAATCTTGTAATATTTCATAGTGTTTGATAATGAGTGTGTATATTCGAATCACTAATTTGAACTTTCATTTCCTGCGATATGCATAACTGGGAATAATTCTTTGTTAATGTTTCATATCCATCATGTGTCTAAATATAAGTTGTAATTAGTTAATTATAACAGCAAACGGTGGTCGTTGGTGATCGTTCATTACAATTGTTCAGTTAAGAATATAAGTGGAGCTTGAGTAGAACCTGGAACCAACCCCAAAACTTGTGACATCATAGGTTTCAGGTTCCAAATATTTGGAAAGCAATTCTGACGAGTTGGTTTCAGGTTCTTGGTGGAACCTAGACTGACCCTGGAACCGTTCATCCCAAGTGACAAGTACCTTTTTGAAATATAAAAGAGTAGTGTGTTTTGCAATCACAATCCTTGAGTTTTTAAAATTTCGCAAATAGGAGCTTATAGTGTTTTTGATCCAAAATTTCGCAAATAGGAGCTTATAGTATTTTAGCTGGATCAAAAACAAGAACTGTGATAGGATTGCAATTCCAGCCCTCATACTCTCTTCCTCGCATTGTGTTGTGGGTTAATTAATCGGCAAAAATAAGTGAGAGGGTCAAGGCCCAGTTATGTGGCCCAAATAAGGGCTCGGATTGGATTTGGTTATCCATCCGCATTGGATATATATCTGGATTAGGCAGGATAAAATTCTAGATAATCTATCTCAGGTCCAAGGGGTGGATGATTTTTATCCCGCCTAAGATCGGGCAATAGAATTTTTTGTAACACAAAAACGTAAAATGGTGAAAGAGAGAAGGGCAATCGCATTTAGGGCTTGGAGGATAAATAGTGATGCCACCGTGGGGCACCCAGAGCGCTGCTCGGCAATCACCGTGGGGGTGGTTGACACCCGTGGTGGTGGATGCTTGGGATAGTCTCTCTCTCTGCCACAACAAAGTTGTGCCTAGGTGGCTACCCTAGGGTGGTTTCGCCCTGTGATGATGGCTAGTGATCACTAAAGTTACCTCTTTTTCTCTTTCTCTCTCTGCCACAACACCAACTTTTTGTTCATGGGTTTGGAGGAAAATTCTCTTGCTGAGGGGGGAGTTTACAGACCACTTTAGGTGGAAGATAGGAGATGGCAAGACTAGCTCCTTGTGGTTTGACCTGTGGCTAGACATGGGCACCCTCAACCTGTTTTTTGACGACACTTACATCTATCAATCAGGTCTCACAAGACATGCTAAGGTTGCTGATCTTTTCTCCTTGGATGGGTTGACGGTACTATAGGTACTCCACCTTTGGCAAGTCACAATCCCCTCCCTTAATCAAGGAGAGGATTCTTTTATGTGGCCCTATCATCCTTTGGGTAAATTCTCTCTAGCATCAGCATGGTTTGTCATTCGTAAGAAAGCTGCTCGGGTCTCTTGGGCTTCAAGTGTATGGAACAAAGCCGTTGTTCCTAGACACCAATTCCTTCTGTGGCTAATTTTTAGGAATCGGCTTCCCACCCAGGCTCTTCTTATGTCTTTTGGTAGATTACCTTCGGTGTTGTGTGCTTTTTGCAACCTCACGCCTGATTCTATTGATCACATCTTCTTTGATTGCCACGTCTCCTTATCCCTCACTTCTTTTTGGGCTGTAAAGTGTAATATTTCTTGGAGGAGCCTACCTTGGGCGGAAACCCTCCGCTGGATGTTCAGATCTTCGGACAAAGGCTTTTATTTTGACATTGTCAGGCTTTCTTTTGGGGCTCTATGTTACGTCATTTGGAAGTCCAGGAATGACCTGATTTTTCGAGCTACCAACCTATGTGTGCCTTCCATGAATCAATACCTGATCAAGGCAGTTAAGGACAAAGCTCTTTCCTTTAAATCCGTGGTTGACTCCCCGAAGAACAAGAGAATGCAGCGCGGCTGGGGGATTGACCCTTGTATTTTTCTCTCTGACACGTGAGAAGGCTGGATATGTCCTCTCCTAGTTTGGTTGTATATCTGTAGCCTCTGTTGGTTTTTTCAGTGAACCTGGCACCCACTCACTCCAGTAACTTGTAGTCCCACTGAGTGCGTTTTTGGTGCCGGGTTGCACTTTTTTTGTAAATCCTGGTTGAAAGCTATATTATACTTACCTTTACCAAAAAAAAAAAAACAATGAGCACAAACCACCATGATGGAGGTCATTCTCGCTGTCAAATTGTATCTTGAATTTGAGTTTATCTGCAAAACCCGATTGAAATTGGAGGATATAGATCAGTTTGTGATATATGGACGACTTTGAAAGTGGGACATTTACAAGTCGTTTAATTTGGTCAGAATTCGTTTGACCAACTTTGTGAGAAACATTGTGTTGTGCGGAAGAACACTCTAACTAGATGAGAAAAGAAACAAGAATAATCAACAACACGGAGATTTACGTGGTTCGGCGAAAATCCGCCTATGTCCACGGGAGAGAGAGACGATTTCTTATTGAGAGTTGCGCGTTACAAGTACAAGGTACAATGCTGATATATATAGATCTTCAGATTCCCACATTCCTAATCCAAATAGGAAAGAATTAGTTCCCCACTTTCCTAATCGACATGGAGGAAAGAATTAGATCCTCACTTTCCTAATCCAAATAGGAAATGAATTCCACCCTGAAGATATTACCTAATTTAAAACTTACTAATAATATCTTCAGTGATTATCCCCTATATATTAGAGATATCATGATATATCCCAATTACATTGAATCGGAACTATTTCCCATGAATACCTCTTATAGATAGGTCCAAATCTAGGAAATATATTAGGAAACAAATAGTCTGCAATCTTCAAGCCTTCCTAGATTTCCCGATCGACTTTTTAATTCGAATTTCCAATCGATCGAATTTGTGGAATTCAAGACAATATCAACAAATCTCCACCTTTGGCTTGAATAAACCACAAGCCTCCACTTGAACCAAGAAAACGAATATATCTCTCCCTCCACCGTACCTTCGCAAAGGTACGCCCGCACCTGGATCGTGCGGTCTCCATCAACTTCAATGATGAGCGAGAGAAATCAAGTCCCCGGACTTGAACTTCTCTCGTAGTAACCGTCTTTGTAACGACTCCATCTCCTCCATCATTGCGGTCATCCACTTTGTGATCACTTTTCAAAGCTTCATGGTAGGAGCTTGGATCGCCAGAGACTACGGTAAGAGCATAAGCAACCATATCCTCAAAACCGTACCTCTCCGTTGCTTTGAGAGTGCGCCTTCCTCGACCCGTCGCAATAGTACGAGGAACTTCTACCGTTTCTTTGACCTCCAGAGCTTCATCGGATGACTCGCCGTTCTCTGCAGATTCTCTGCATTCAAGCTCCACCTTAACGATAGATTTATCACTCTCCTCTTCAGTAGCCACGTGTGGCACACAGCTTGACTTCAACATTGTAGATTCATCGAACATAACATCCCTGCTCGTTAGAACTTTCTTCTCACTTGGATCCCATAACTTGTAGCCTTTCACTCCTTTCTCGTAACCGAGAAATATGCCTTGTTTTGATTTTGGATCCAATTTCGAGCGTTTCGAACTCTGCACATGTACAAAAGCAGGACAACCGAATATTCTTAAATTAGAATAATCGACGATTTTACCAGTCCATACCTCTTCAGGAATTTTGCATTTAATTGCAATTGATGGAGACCGATTCACAAGATAACATGCCATGCGGATGCTTCGCCCAAAACTCCTTGCTCAGTCCCGCATGTAGCCTCATGCTTCGAGCTCTCTCTAATAAGGTCCGGTTCATTCTCTCCGCTACGCCATTCTGTTGGGGCGTATCCGGAACTGTGAAGTGACGTTTAATCCCTTCATTCTTGCAAAGCTCCATGAATGGTGTCGATTTGTACTCTCCTCCATTGTCCGATCTCAAGCACTTTACCTTCTTCCCCGTTGAAGTCTCAACTTCAGCTTTCCATTCTTTGAACTTTTCAAAGACTTCACTTTTGTGTCGCATGAAGTAGACCCAAACTTTGCGAGAGAAATCGTCAATGAATGTCACGAAGTATTCCTTCCCTCCTTTTGACTTTACCGGTGAAGGACCCCATACATCCGTGTGTACATACTCGAGCACGCCCTTGCTTGTATGAGTTGCAGTATTGAACCGTACTCTGCATTGTTTTCCAAGCACACAAAATTTGCAAAAATCTAATTTGCATGTTTTCATACCTTGGAGTGCATTCCTCTTGTGAAGCTCCATCAATCCTCTTTCTCTCATATGCCCGAGACGCATATGCCATAGATTGGTGTTATCTATCTCCGTGCTAGCATCCGTGGACACAGATGCTCCACCTTGCACTGTGGTTCCTATAAGTCGATATAGCTTCCCGTGCCTCTGTCCCTTAAGAACAACCAGAGCTCTCTTAATCACCTTCAAGACTCCACTTTGAGCCGTGTACTTGCATCCATTGGATTCAAGTGCTCCCAATGAGATCAAATTCTTCCTTAGACTGGGAACATGACGCACGTCCGCCAAGGTTCTAATCATGCCATCAAACATCTTGATTTTCACGGTTCCGACTCCCACGTCTTGCATGAAGTATCATTCCCCATGAGAACTGAACCACCATCATATGCCTTGTACTCATCGAAGGTTTCTCGATGAGGACACATATGATAAGTGCATCCGGAGTCCAGGATCCACGAATCTTCAAAGGTGTCCTTCCCCGATGATATGGACAAGACATCCCCATCATTGGTCTCAATGCTATCGGCTACACTTGCCTCATCCGAGCTCTTCTTCCTTTTCTCGTTCTTATTTGGACAAAATCTCTTGGTATGCCCTTCCTGATTACACCCATAGCATCTCCCTTTGAACTTTCCCTTGGATTTTGATCGACCCCTACTGCTCGATCCTCGATCCATTGATCTTCCTCTTCCTTGATTGCTTTTCTCCTTTGCAAAGAGTCCCACTCCCGAAGATTTTGAACTACTTGCCCTTTTTCGGGTGTCGTTTGAAATTAAGGCAGCAGTCACCTCTCCGATCTCCAAGGTTTCCTTGCCATAAAGGAGCGTAGTCACCAAGTGATCAAACGAATCCGGCAACGATGACAGTAGTAGAAGCGCTATGTCTTCATCCTCAAATCTTACCTCCAAGCTTGTAAGTTCACTAATCATCTGATTGAACACATTGAGGTGTTCCAACAGATCTCCCCCTTCACTCATCTGAAGTGAATACAATCTCTTCTTCAAGAACAACTTGTTCGTAAGAGATTTTGTCATGTAGATGCTTTCGAGTTTGAGCCATACCTCCGGAGCAGATTCGATTTATGCTACATATTGAAGGGCCTCATCCGATAGGTTCAATCGGATTGCGCTGCACGCCCTCTCCTCCATGTTGGCCCAATCATCATCAGTGATGGTGTTCGGCGCCTTCGATCTTCCCAGAAGAACCTTTGATAAACCTTGTTGAATCAACAGATCCTTTGTGACAGCCCGAGCGACGGTGAGCGAGGAGGAGGGATGGCGGTGGGTCCGCGCCTCGATCCTCGGACGTGCGCAAGGGAGGGGGGTCACATGTCTCTTGCCTAGGGGGGAGTCCCACATCGCCTAGGGGGGGAGTCCTGGGATGGTTTATAAGACTGGGATCCCTCTTCCCTGAGTAACGCGTTTTAAAGCCGTGCGGGTCTCGGCCCAAAGCGGACAATATTACTCAGCGAGCCCCAGGTCCTTACATCCTTCATCCTTCTCCGCCATAGTGTAAAATTATTCTTCCCGGTGAATCGTTCAATATCAAATCGAACGGTTGAACCTTTTCCAGCCATCTAGTTAGAAGTCGCAATCATTCAATATCAAATCGAACGGTTGAACCTTTTCCAGCCATCTAGTTAGAAGTCGCAATATAGGAACGGAGAACCTGGATTGCTCTGATACCAATTGTTGTGCGGAAGAACACTCTAACTAGATGAGAAAAGAAACAAGAATAATCAACAACACGGAGATTTATGTGGTTCGGCGAAAATCCGCCTACGTCCACGGGAGAGAGAGATGATTTCTTATTGAGAGTTGCGCGTTACAAGTACAAGGTACAATGCTGATATATATAGATCTTCAGATTCCCACCTTCCTAATCCAAATAGGAAAGAATTAGTTCCCCACTTTCCTAATCGACATGGAGGAAAGAATTAGATCCTCACTTTCCTAATCCAAATAGGAAAGGAATTCCACCCTGAAGATATTACCTAATTTGAAACTTACTAATAATATCTTCAGTGATTATCCCCTATATATTAGAGATATCATGATATATCCCAATTACATTGAATCGGGACTATTTCCCATGAATACCTCTTATAGATAGGTCCAAATCTAGGAAATATATTAGGAAACAAATAGTTTGCAATCTTCAAGCCTTCCTAGATTTCCCGATCGACTTTTTAATTCGAATTTCCAATCGATCGAATTTGTGGAATTCAAGACAATATCAACACATTGTATATTCCTTTTTTAAGACCACACGTGCTCCTTCCTATTCTTTAAATGATGTTTTGCTGAAGGGGCAATTTATGTGTTCTAATGCTTCCCAACATGTGAAGCTTCCCAAATGCTCTGAACACGTCTATCCTCCTATCCAAAACAGTTATTTTGCTCAGCTCTATATCTCACAAGACTTGTGCATGCATGATCAATGGAAGAACGAAGATTTCTACACAATAGCAGCAAATCAACCAGAGAAGCATACGTACAACTGATGCGTTTTCTTCATGAAGATGTGAGCATTTCAACCCATTTATTTTATCAAGCAATTATGTGAAGTTAAACACTATAGGATTGAAAACACTTAAGCGTGTGAATGGTTGTAATTCTGTAATTATTTGATTTGTTAGTTGATTATGTGCGATTGACTCTCATTCTAGAGTAAGTACCAACATTCAAACCTGATTTACGGAAATCTTTTGTATTCTTTTTTATTCCACCGTGGTTCCTTTGGTAAATTCATTGGTACGCATTTGAGTTTAATTACAAGGTCTGTAACCGTTCATATTTATTTCGCAACAGCTCTCCTAGCTAACCGCAGCCCGCGGTGGTTGCTTTTTGCATGCTGGATTAGTTTTTATTTTTAATGCTACTATTTAAAGTTTCACTCTTGAATCGGGGTAAGTATACTATGAGTGCCATAACTTTCGTACGGCGCTCATTTTGGTGCAAAAACTTTTTTTTGCTTACTTGAGTGCCAAATCGAAGTGAAATCGTTCACTTGAGTACCATTTCGCCGAAAAAGCTGACATGGCACCGGAATGCCGACGTGATAGCTGAAAAACAATAATTTAATATTTTAATTAATTTTTTTGAATTTTTTTGAATTTTTTGAATTTTTTTATTTTATTTATTTATTTTTGCTTTTCTTTTCAAGGGCCGGCGAGGGCCACCGTTGACCCTCGATGGCCGTCGAACTCTCACCCAGATTGGGCGAGGGCCCCCTCACCGTCGAGTGCGAAGGCCTTGGGTGAGGCTGGCGAGGCTGTCGAAGGCCCTAGGTGAGGCCGGCGAGGCCGTTGACGGCCTCACTCGCTGCGGCAACGGCGAAGGCCAGGCGGCCCTTGCCTAGATCTGGGCCTGGGCAAGGCCGCAATGGCCCTCAGCAGCTGCAGGGAGGCCGCGACGGCCTCACCCAAGGTCTTTGCGGCCGACGGCGAGGGTTCCGCGGTCAGCGAGGGTCAACGGTGGCCCTCGTCGGCCCTTAAAAAAACAAAAAAAAATTCAAAAAATTAATTAAAATATTATTTTCCAACGGCCACGTCAGCATTCTGGCGGCCACGTTAGCTTTTCCGGCAGAGTGGCACTCAAGTGAATGATTTCACTCCGATTTGGCACTCAAGTAAGCGAAAAAAAAGTTTTGGTACCAAAGTGAGCGCCGTATGAAAGTATTGGCACTCCTAGTGTCTAACCCCCACTTGAATCCAATCAAATGAGTTCTTTCAAAATTCTACTAGATTGAGAAATGTACATAATTTTTCCATATAGGATAATTAAGGGTAGGTTTGATAATCCTTTTGTTCCGGAAACCTTTTTTTTTTTGCTTAGAACTAGTTTTTATTTATTTTATTTTTCTGTTCCTTAAACGAGTTTCTAAGCTTTTAAATGCATTTGAAAACTACTCAAAATTTTTATTCTCGAATATAAAAAGAATAATAATGTTTTTGGTATGACCTTCAAATTTTTTTTTTTTTGTGATGTATAATTTCTTTTTAATTTTTTAAATAATTTTCTAAAAGATTTTTCTATGTTTTCCGTTTCTTTTTCTTCCTTTGCAAGCCTGTTGCCGGGCCTTGCGAAAGCCTTGCTGGCCCTTGGTGAGGTCAGCCTCCTCATCTCTAGCCAATTGCCAGCCATTGTCAAGGCCCAACAACCGACTAGAGGTGGAAGAAGAAGGAAAAAAAAAAAACTTGGTTTTAGAAATTATTCTTAGGAATAAAGAAGTAATTTTTTTCTATTTCTTATTTCTATTCCAAATCTATTCCCTAATTACTAATCTATTTCGAGGAATAGAAAAATTAACTAACATTACTAAACGGATTCTATCCCTTTTCTTGTTCCGAAAAACAAAAGAACATAAATGAAGAAATTGGAGTGTTACCATAAGGTCATAAATCAAGTTTTTGCAAAATGGGATGGTACTAATTCTATCGAGACTTCTAAGAAGAATTGTACGGTGGAGAGAAGTTTCTTGAAATCCCATCATTCAGATTCTGCTGCTACTTGCATAATCGCGAATGGATGGAGGGCTTGAATTCAAATAGCACAAGCAAAACAGCACATTCAACGCGATGCTCTCTTTCCATAAAGCAGGGAAAGCTTCCAATGATTAATGGTTCAAATTCACCTAGAGGTAACTTTACAAATCCCACGCAAGAATCAGCTAGGGTTTGAATCCAGATTACTCGGCTCATAGGGCATCCGGGACTCTTTTTGACCGAAATAGTTTGAATTTACTTGTAGAATCTCCGAATGATTGAACTCAAAGGCAGAATATAACCTATAATAGGCGTTTGATGTATATAATTACAATTATGTTAGACTTGAATTTTTGACTTTGTAGCTTTAAAGCAACGTCAAAACACGAAAGATCGGTCATAGAGGAGGTTTTTTAGCTGTCGTTAAAGGGGGAAAGAGAGGAGTGGAAAGCTATTTTATTTTAATCATGCCAGATATTTTGGTCGTTCAAATATGAGAATTTGAACCGTATTCCAACTAAAGAAAGTGTTCCACGGTGGCAAGCTAAAAGAATGAGCCAGTTCTAACCCTACGAATCTCATAAAGAGATTACCTTTTTCAGATATTCAAGTGGGAGAACAGAAAATGATGGAAAAGGTGGGGGAAAAGGGCAACCTGTCCCCAATATCGCAGGGTTGGTTTGGTCCAATGATTAAGGAACGGAGCTGTGGCATAACATCACTTCTCCACGCAACTAAGAGCAAACATTTCGGACAGAATAATTGATGTGAACCATACAGTAAAAGTCTTCCATAAAATCGTGATTTACCTGTTTAAACTAAACTATTTCATCAAGAAAAAATAATCAATTCCAAAGTGGGGAAGTGAATTGAATGAATACACAAAAGGTGTGGAATGGGGGCAATGGAGGGTTCTAAACCATCGGTTTTAAGAAAAGATGGAACATGACCGAATCCTTAGAAGATGCTCAAGCATTATCCAAGAGAAAGAAAAAAAAAAGTGAATACATGGAGAACACCTCGAGAGCTCAAATCGGATGGTGAGCATTGCATTTTTTTGCACCCACCTCTACGGAAAAGCAAAGCAGACGCAGACCCCATGTCTATTCTTTCCTCACTTTTAGCCTGGCATCGTTCTTGCCTTGTCTCGGCACAGCGTCCCAAAGGGAAAACAATTCTCTTCCACTTGGGGTATTTTGGGTGAATTAAAACGACCAAGGACTAGGAAGAATTTCCAAGATGCTTGCTTGATTTAGTAGAACATTTGCAGCTGCCTTCCACAATTTTTTCCTTTCCAATCGACAAAACGGCAAAAGGAAAGGATGGCCGATGAAGATGAGTGGTGAAAACTAATGGGATTTTCCTCATTTGAAATATCAACCTAGAGTAGTGGAAGAAGCGAGGGAATCAAATATCAGGCCTCAAATTGCTATTGCACAAAATGGTTGTTCAAGTGACGGCTTATTGAAGTTCACCAAAACTCGTAATTTTATCTAGGACCTACGATAGCTTCTGCTTTTTCTCAAGTGCCATTAGCTTGGTGCGATGGAATAAAGCCCGTGTGAAAATCCGAAATCAAAGTCAAAATTGGTTGCCGGTGAAAAGAGACGAGAGGGTAAAGGAAAGAGTAGGAAGAAGCATGTAGTACGATTGTTTCTTGACTTGGATTGACTAGGAGTTACAACAATAAGGCCATGTCTTTTCTCTTACTCTCCTAGAATTTCACCGGTCTTCAAATCAACCCTTGCCAACTGATTTGCAAAATCGTCTTTTTCCATATGGAATTTTATTTGGGAAAAAAGCGATGAACAAAATCATCCATGTTGTAAAAAACATGCTCTATCTATATGGAGACTCATCTACATAATAAATTTTACGTTCTCTCTAAATAAAAATTGATCCATTGATCTTAGCAGGCTTTTTTTGCATAATATCTAGGCAAAAGATTATTTTGACAGACACGGGCAAGTTCCTTAGCTCTCTCGCCTCCTCTTTTCCCAAAAGCTAAGGCTCCAAAAGCTAGCTTCCACTACATCTTGGGCATTAAATCACAAATGCAATTTGCTCAATTCAATCCCTGTACGTTGAGTGGTGGACTCGGTTAAGTATTGTTCTTGAAACGCCTGAGCATCATCTCTTCAATAGAAGAGTTGAATTCTCATGATTTATGTGCCACCGTGCCTTAATGTCATCACCTTTGTTTTTCATTTGTTTACGAGGAGGTGCTGCTCAAACAGATTTATTTTATCATTATTCTTGTTCAAAATAGGGTCGAGAATACTTGCTGTTAATTTGCAAAATAGGTTTATGAGTGAAATATTCTGATAAAAAGATACGGAAAACACTCCATTCGTGCGCAAAAATTAAGTTGCTCAATATTTATGGAGTGAATTTTCTTTTCAAATTTACTTTCTCTAAACAGTCGATGCATCAACAGCACACATCAAAGAGGGTGAAGATTCAGCCATGTAATCTATTCTACTAAGATAATCCTCCATTTTTAAGAAAACCACACGCCCACACAAGCAGCCCTTGATCCCAGATCTGACTGTGTGTTTTGTGCGTGCATTACTCTCTCACTCAAATGCACCAGCGAACAAATATGACGAAAAGCAAACATAAGATGAATATTTTGCGGCAATACGAAAGAGAAGTAATGTAAAACGACGGTATGTGCTATTTTGAGAGGCTGATTTTTATACAAAGCAGCTGTAACAATGCTGGCAAGTCGAAGAGTAAGAGCTATGAACGTACTACGAAATTCGCAACTGCAACTGCAACATTCGTCAGCTGGTAACCAACTGAGAGATTTATTTTTATACAACTGAATTAAGTAGAGGATAACACTTGTGTTGAGCTACATACATGTACAAGATACAACAAACAAACTTATATAGAACTCTAAATGTAGAAGCCAATTCGCCCCCGAAAAGGTCCCAGGGGAGGGTGGGCGGCTGTGTTAGAGCGAGATCACTTGGCGTTCATATTCCATGACTCGGGTCTCGTGGCGTTCAGATTTCATAACTCGGGTCTTGTGGCGTTCGGATTCCATAACTCGGGTCTCGTGGAACTTGGCGATGAAGGCCGTTGCTTTTTTGTCGATGCCAGGCTCAGCGACATATCGGCCCTGGTCGTAGTCGCTTGGATATATTTTCTTCGAGCTTGCGGAGTCCCCTTCCCAAACATCCTCCCGGTGCGCCTTCCGAGGCTTGAACAAGCTCATGAGCGAGAAGGAAGACGAAGATTTCTTCTGCCTGTTGTTGCCTCCCATACTAGTAGCTAAATTACCGTGAAGGCACTGAAGGGCGGTATCACTGAACTGGATCTCTCTCTCCCCTATGTTTTTTCTTGGTTTTTGCACCTTGAAGTGCCAATGAAGGAGGGCGAGTGAATTTATAGGAGGCTTAAAGGAAAGAGAATCCAGACAATTATACTTGAGAATGAGACGAATGGTCCAGACCGGTCCAGACCTAATCACCTGAGAAGAGTTAAAAAGAAAAGGGAAAACAAGTTTAACATTAAGGGTCTAAATGTAATCACATCATATACAATTATACATGCTGAATAGTGCATGCTTTCACAAGTTGGACGTTTATGAGGTGCTGAATTCACATAAATTCAATATATTTTTTGTGACTTTTTTCTTCTCAATATAAGTTCAACGTTTTTCATTGCCATCTTTTTTCCGAAATTTGGTCATGATCTTTAATTTTTGGTTTGAGTTACAACTTTTTCAAATGCAATTTAAGAATATGCTTATTTTGTGAACCTTTTTTCCCCTTACTTTTGACATATTGCAGAGGCATTTTTTTTATAAAAAAATTTCCACTTAAAAAGGGCATATAATGTGATTAATTCCGTCATTCTACATGTAAAACAGGCCAAAAAGAAAAAGACAAACAAGTATGTGTTGGCCAAAGAATAATCGGATGCTTTTCAGCAAATATATATCCTCCTCTCTTTTGTTTTGTTGACCAAAACAATTATCGGTGGTGGAAGACTTAATGACCTGTTAATCCTGGGACAGGACCAATGCACTTTCTTTATGTCCATGGACTCCCTTTTTGCATCTTGAGTCACATCATTCGTTTAACTTCTATACATATAAAATATGTATACTTATATGTATGTATCATATGTCCATACACAGATTGCATCCTTAAATATTCGTTTTGCTATATGATAGAGTAGAATAATACAAGTATGAATTATTTAGTACATTATTTTTGCAGATCGCTATTAGTATGTCTCTTGTTGTTACGTTGGATCATCTAATTTTCAATTATCATAAAACGTACTCAAGGGAAAATTTCATCCTCAAAATATCACTAAATCTGATGAAAATCCTTTACTTCCTATAAAACCATAATTGCCGAGCAATGGACAAATGGTAATTGCTTCAAATCGGTAAACAACACATTTTGTTACTGCATGAATGTTTCATGGATATAATGTTACGTCCTGAAATTCGAGCCCTTTGAGGGATGAATGAATGTGAATTTCGTAAATGTATTGTTGGTTGATCTCACTCAGAACTTATCACTCTCGAGATATTGGCCTTGAGGGGAAAGGCTAATAAGGACAGAACTCGTGCGACTAAAAAACTTAACTTGGGAAAACGACTCGACTGTGAGACTTGCGTAAGGACGATTTAGTAGTTATTATGCATGCCGATTTCAAGGTCGACTAGAAGTCAATTTGCGGACATAAAATAATGGGAGAACTTACCTTTTTAAGATATTCAAGTGGGAGAACATAAAATGATTGAAAAGGTGGGGAAAAGGACAACCCATCCCAAATGTCACGGGGATGGCCAATGATCAAGGAATGGACCTGTGAAATAGAGTCACTCCTCCACGCAATTAAGAGCAAACATTTCGGATGGAGTAATTGATTTGAATAACATAGTAAAAGTATTTCATAAAATTCAAATTTGCCTATTTAAACTAAAAATTTTCGTCATAAAATAAAAAATCAATTCCAGCGCGGGGAAGTGAATTGAATGAATACAAAAAAAAAGTGTGGATTGGGGCATTGGAGGGTTTAAAACCATCGGTTTTAGAAAAGATGGAACATGACTGAATCCTTAGAAGATGCTCAAGAAGTATCCAAGAGGAAAAAAAAAACAAAGTGAATACATAGAGACAACTCAAGAGCTCAAATCGGATGGCGAGCGTTGCATCGCACCCACCTCCACGGAAAATCAAAGCAGACGTGGACCCCATGTCTATTCTTTCCTTACTTTAGCCTGGCGTCGTTCTTGCCTTGTCTCAGCACAACGTCCCAAAGGGAAAACAATTTTCTTCCACTTGGGGGTATTTTGGGTGAATTAAAACGACCAAGGACTAGGAAGAATTCCCAAGATGCTTGCTTGATTTAGTAAAACATTTGCAGCTGCCTTCCACAATCTTTTCCTTTCCAATCGACAAAACGGCAAAAGGAAAGGATGGCCGATGATGATGAGTGGTGAAAAATATTGGGATTTTCCTCATTTGAAATATCAACCTAGAGTAGTGGAAGAAACGAGGGAATCAATATCAGGCCTCAAATTGCTATTGCACAAAATGGTTGTTCAAGTGATGGCTTAAATTGAAGTTCACCAAAACTCATACTTTTATCTAGGACCTACGATAGCTTCTGCTTTTCTCAAGTGCGATTAGCTTGGTGCGATGGAATAAAGCCCGTGTGAAAATCAGACATCAAAGTCAAAATTGGCTGCTGGTGAAAAAGGAGGAGAGGGTAAAGAAAAGGGTAGGAAGAAGCATGTAGTACGATTCTTCCGTGACTTGGATTATAAGGCCGTGTCTTTTCTCTTACTCTCCTAGAATTTCACCGGTCTTCAAATCAACCTTTGCCAGACGATTTGCAAAATCGTCTTTTTCCATATGGAATTTTATTTGGAAAAAAGCGATGAACAAAATCATCCATGTTGTAAAAAGCTCTATCTATATGGAGACTCATCTACATAATAAATTTTACGTTCTCTCTAAATAAAAATTGATCCATTGATCTTAGCAGGCTTTTTTTGCATAATATCTAGGTAAAAGATTATTTTGACAGACACAGGCAAATTCCTTAGCTCTCTCGCCTCCTCTTTTCCCAAAAGCTAAGGCTCACCAAAAGCTAGCTTCCACTGCATCTCGGGCATTAAATCACAAATGCAATTTGCTCAATTCAATCCCTGTACATTGAGTGGTGGACTCGGTAAAGTATTGTTCTTGAAACGCCCGAGCATCATTCTTCAATAGAAGAGTTGAATTCTCATGATTTATGTGCCACCGTGCCTTAATGTCATCACCTTTGTTTCTCTTTTGTTTACGAGGAGATGTTGCTCAAACAGATTTATTTTATCATTATTTTTGTTCAAAATAGGGTCCAGAATACTTACTTTTTATTTGTATAATAGGTTTATGAGTGATATATTGTGATAAAAGGATACGGGAAACACTCCTCTTGTGCGCAAAAAATTAAGTTCCTCGATATTTATGGAGTGGATTTTCTTTTCAAATTTACTTTCTCTAAACAGTTGATGCATCAACAACACACATCAAAGAGGGTGAAGATTCAGCCATGTAATCTATTCTACTAAGATAATCCTCCACTTTTAAGAAAACCACACGCCCACACAAGCAACCCTTGATCCCAGATCTGACTCTGTGTTGTGTGCGTGCATTACTCTCTCGGTCAAATGCACCAATCGACAAATATGACGAAAAGCAAACATATGATGAATATTTTGCGGCAATACGAAAGAGAAGTAATGTAAAACGACGGTATGTGCTATTTTGAGAGGCTGATTTTTATACAAAGCAGCTATAACAATGCTGGCAAGTCGAGAGTAAGAGCTATGAACATGCTACGAAATTTGCAACTGCAACATTCGTCAGCTGGTAACCAATTGAGAGATTTATTTTTATACAACTGTATTAATTAGAGGATAACACTTGTGTTGAGTTACATACATGTACAAGTTACAACAAGTAGTCCAAACATTAAAGAAGACAATGAACAAACATAAATGTAGAAGCCAATTCGCCCCCGAAAAGGCACCCCGGGGAGAGGTGGGCGGCTGGTTAGGGTGGGAGATCTGTGTTCAATTCCAGATCATTTGGCGTTCGGATTCCATGACTCGGGTCTCGTGGCGTTCGGATTCCATAACTCGGGTCTCGTGGAACTTGGTGATGAAGGCCGTTGCTTTCTTGTCGATGCCAGGCTCAGCGACATATCGGCCCTGGTCGTAGTCGCTTGGATATATTTTCTTCGAGGTTGCGGAGTCCCCCTCCCAAGCATCCTCCCGGTGCGCCCGCCGAGGCTTGAACAAGCTCATGAGCGAGAAGGAAGACGAAGATTTCTTCTGCCTGTTGTTGCCTCCCATACTAGTAGCTAAATTACCGCGAAGGCACTGAAGGGCAGTATCACTGAACTGGATCTCTCTCTCCCCTATGTTTTTTCTTGGTTTTTGCACCTTGAAGTGCCATTGAAGGAGGGCGAGTGAATTTATAGGAGGTTTAAAGGCAAGAGAATCCAGACAATTATACTTGAGAATGAGACGAATGGTCCAGACCGGTCCAGACCTAATCACCTGAGAAGAGTTAAAAGAAAAGGGAAAACAAGTTTAGAATTGAGGTTCTAAATGTAATCACGTCATAAACAATTATACATGCTGAATAGTGCATGCTTTCACAAGTTGGACGTTTGTGATGTGCTGAATTCACATAAATTCAATATATTTTTTGTAACTTTTTTCTTCTCAATATAAGTTCAACGTTTTTCATTGCCATCTTTTTTTCCGAAATTTGGTCATGATCTTTAATTTTTGGTTTGAGTTACAACTTTTTCAAATGCAATTTAAGAATATGCTTATTTTGTGAACCTTTTTTTTTCCCTTACTTTTGACATATTGCAGAGGCATTTTTTTTATAAAAAAAATTTCCACTTAAAAAGGGCATATAATGTGATTAATTCCGTCATTCTACATGTAAAACAGGCCAAAAAGAGAAAGACAAACAAGTATGTGTTGGCCAAAGAATAATCGGATGCTTTTCAGCAAATATATGTCCTCCTCTCTTTTGTTTAGTTGACCAAAACAATTATCGGTGGTGGAAGACTTAATGACCTGTTAATCCTGGGACAGGACCAATGCACTTTCTTTATGTTCATGGATTCCCTTTTTGCATCTTGAGTCACATCATTCGTTTAACTTCTATACATATAAAATATGTATACTTATATGTATGTATCATATGTCCCTACACAGATTGCATCCTTAAATATTCGTTTTGCTATATGATAGAGTAGAATAATACAAGTATGAATTATTTAGTACATTATTTTTGCAGATCGCTATTAGTATGTCTCTTGTTGTTGCGTTGGATCATCTAATTTTCAATTACCAGAAAACGTACTCAAGGGCAAATTTCATCCTCAAAATATCACTAAATCTGATGAAAATCGTTTTAAACCATAATTGCCGAGCAATGGACAAATGGTAATTGCTTCAAATCGGTAAACAACACATTTTGTTACTTCTTGAATCTTTCATGGATATAAAATCTAAAAGATTTCTCATCTTTAAAAACGATTTTAATTTATTTTCTAAAATAAGTCAAATCATATTTTTTCTATCTTTCTTAAAACTTCTTCAGTTTGTACATATATATATACACGTATGTTCGGCAATAGATCCCTAGACATAATGCACTTCACATGGGCTTTCAGCCTACACGGACCCTTAGGGAAATATTGGAGCGTTAGGTAAGCAACTTGAAATATTTTACGGCTAAATGTTAGTCTTGGGAATGCTAAAAGCTCAATGCTAATCTAGCCAACCTTCCAAAGTCGTATTTGCAAAATGTTGAAATTAGGATTAAAATATTTTTTTCATTCCAAAACTACCCTCACCAATTCTTTAGTTTTTCAGATTTTGCCTCTCCTTGTAACTATTTGTTTTCTTCACACAAGGGCAGTTGGCGAGGCCAAATCTTGTTGGTGAAAGGCTGGTGAAGGCCACGCGATCTAGGTGACCTTTGCGGTCTTGTGACCTCAAACACCCCTCGCTTGGGGTCGCGTGACCCAAGAGGTAGTTGCATGTTGCCTGGGTCACGTGACCCTCATCGAGGGTCGCCCTAGGTCATGCAACCTTAGGTAGCTCTTGCCTAGGTCATGCGACCCTCACCGGAGGTTGCTCAAGATTGGGCGACCTTAGTTGGCATCTACCAGTGCAAGATCTAGCTCATTAGTGGCTATAGATTTAGCTACAACGAAGCATTTGAGTATTTTTTCAATAAAAAAAATATAAAAAAGTACAACTAAATTCTATTGCAAAATTTTTATGCCAAACGCTACTTGAACCCAAAGTCTCTTTGTAAAGAATTTTTATCAAACACAATTTTCATTTCGTCAAAGGACTTTAGTTTTTAGTATTTGCATTACACTCAAAGTTCATTTACAAAGTTGAACCAAACCCACCTTAGTCTTGTACATTGAATAGCTAACACGATTAAGTATTGCTCTCAAGGCACCTTATCAAAACCTCTATCTAATAGAAGAGTTGAATTCTCCTATTTTATGTGCCATCTTCCTTAATGTCATGACCTTTGTTTCTCTATTGTTGATAATTAGCTGATGTTCAAAGGAATTCATTTTATCATTAGTTTCACTCAAAATAGTTTCAAGTATATATATAAATGAGTTGCAAAATAAATATAGGAGTGATATATTGTGATCAAATAATGTGAGACAAACTCTTTTGGAGCGCTAAAGATTAGGATCCTCTATGTTTATGATGCAAATTTTACTTTTTAAATTTACATTCTCTAAATGATTGACACGTCAACAACCCATATTATAGAGGGTCAAGATTTAAATACTTCATCTATTCTACTCAAAGGGAAAAGTGTTAAAAAATTCATGAAAATATTACATCAATACAAATTTAATTCCAAACCTTTTAATTGACCAATTTAGTCCTCAACCTTTTCAACTAGATCAATTCAATCATTCCATTTAATTTTGGCAAGATATTATTGACATGGATTCTGACTATCATACGTGGTTTGGTCAGTTTGATGTGAACTTTTTTTTAATAATTTTTTAGTAATTTTTTATTTTTTGATTTTCTCTTCCTTTCTTTTCCTCCTCTTTCCTTTAGTGGCCAGTGAGGGCTCCCCTTGCTCAAAAAATAAAAGAAAAAAGAAAGAAGAAGGAATGCAATAAAAAAAAATTGAAAATTATTAAAACACAATTTACAAAAAAAATGTCCACTTGATCCACATCAACAATATTCAATTAAAATTAACTGAATGGACTGAATTAGCTCCAAATCAAAAGGTTGAGAGCTAAATTGACATAATTAAAAAGTCTAGAATTAAATTGGCACAAATGTAATAAGTTTAGGAATTTTTTGACACTTTACCCTCTAAGTAAATACTAATCAACTTTTAAGAAGTGAGCATGTAAGCATGCGCCTATGCATGAGCCAGTGCCTGCACATGTGAGGTCACAAATATAGCACCATTCATCAGTGTTATGTGACAATGGTGAGCATATGGTGTGTTGGTAGTAAGCATGTGGTAGCAGTAAATGAGCAATGGCAGCATAAGGGACCAGGGCGGCGCATATATGTGTGTGGGCATGTCTTCGGCCGTGCACATGAGTCATGAATCCAAATTAGGGTATGTTTAATAACATGCCAAACCATGACCGATTTTATTCTTTTGTTCCTAGGAATAAAATAAAAAATAGAAATCCGTTTGGTAACTTTTTTGTTTTCCTAAGAGTATATTTGGAACAAAATCAAAAAGTAAAAAAAAATTACTCCTTTGTTTCCAGGAACAATTTCAGAATCAAGCCTTTTACTCTTTTTTTCCTCTTTCCTTTTCTTCCTTTTCCTTTAGCCAGTCACCGGCTAGTCGTTGACCTTAACTATGGCCATTGACTGGCTAGACGAGTGCTGGCAACCTCTCTAGAGTATGGTCGGCCCTCATGAGGCAATGTCAACCTTGCCCAAATTTAGCAAGGCCGAGCTTGCAGCCACCAGTGAGGCATGACCTTGCCAGGCCACCATGAGGCTGGCCTCACCATGGTTGGGCAATGCCAACCTTGTGGTGGTAGTCGCTTGGATATAGAGGAGGTTAAAACACAAAAGATCAATCATAGAGGAGGTTTTTTAGCGGTCGTTTAAGGGGGAAAAGAGAGAGGAGTGGAAATTTTATTCATGCCAGAAATTTTGGCCGTTCGAATATGAGAACTTTGAACCGTATTCCAACTGAAGAAAGTGTTCCAAAGTGAGGAGCTAAAAGAAAGAACCATTTTAACCCTAAGAATTTTACGGAGAACTTACCTTTTTTAGATTTTCAAGTGGGAGAACATAAAATGATTGAAAAGGTGGGGAAAAGGGCAATTCATCCCAAATGTCACGGGGTTGGCTTGGTCCAATGATCAAGGAACGGACCTGTGGAATAGAGTCACTCCTCCACACAATTAAGAGCAAACATTTCGGATGGAGTAATTGATCTGAACCACAGTAAAAAACTTTCATAAAATTCAAATTTGCCTGTTTAAACTAAACATTTTCGTCATAAAATAAAAAATCAATTCCAGCGCGGGGAAGTGAATTGAACGAATACAAAAAAAAAGTGTGGATTGGGGCATTGGAGGGTTTAAAACCATCGGTTTTAAGAAAAGATGGAACATGACTGAATCCTTAGAAGATGCTCAAGAAGTATCCAAGAGGGACAAAAAAAAGTGAATACATAGAGAACAACTCACGAGCCCAAATTGGATGGCGAGCGTTGCATTTTGTCGCACCCACCTCCACGGAAAAGCAAAGCAGACGCGGACCTCATGTCTATTCTTTCCTCACTTTTAGCCTGGCATCGTTCTTGCCTTGTCTCAGCACAGTTTCCCAAAGGGAAAACAATTCTCTTCCACTTGGGGTACTTTGGGTGAATTAAAACGACCAATTAATCGTGGGACAGGACCCCTGCACTTTCTTATGACTTCCTTTTTCCGTCTTTAGTCACATCATTCGTTTAACTTCTGTACATATAAAATTTGTATACTTATATGAATGTATCATATATCCATACACAGATTACATCTTTAAATATGCAACTTACCATATGATATAGTAGAATAATACAAGTATGAATTATTTAGTACATTATTTTTGCTGATCGCTACGAGTATGTCTCTCGTTGTTATGTTGGACCATCTAATTTTCAATTATTATAAAACGTAATCAAAGGCAAATTTCATCCTTAATATTTCACTCAAAAATCTGATGAAAAGCCACTACTTCCTATAAAACGATAATTGCCGAGCAATGGACGAATAGTAATTGATTCAAATCGGTAAACAACACATTTTGTTATTGCATGAATCTTTCATGGATATAAACTCTAAAAAAATTCTCATCTTTAAAAACGATTTAGATATATTTACTAAAATAAGTCAAATCACATTTTTTCTATCTTTCTTAAAACTTCTTCACTTTTTACACACAATAGATCCTAGACATAACGCACTTTGCATGGGCTTTCAACCTACAAGGACCCTTAAAAAAATATTGGAGCGTTTGGCAAGCAATTTGAACTAACTTTTGGCTAAATGTTAGTCTTAAGAATGCTGAAATCTCAATGCTACTCCCATCTAACCTTCCAAAGTCGTATTTGCAAAATGTTGAAACTAGGATTAAAGTATTTTTTTCATTCCATAATTACCCTCACCAATTCTTTAGTTTTCTGATTTTGCCCCTCCTTGTAACTATTCATCTTCTTCGTGCAAGAGCAGTCGGCAAGGCCAAATCTAGTCAGTAAAGGGCTAGTGAAGGTCATGCAATCCAAGTGACCTTTGCCAATTGCTTGGGTCTCGTGACCTCAGGCACCCCACACTTGAGGTTGCACGACCCAGGTGGTTGTTGCGTGCCGCCTGGGTCACGTGACCCTCGCCGAGGGTTGCCCCAAGTCGTGCAACCTCAGGTGGCTCTCGCCTAGGTCATGCGACCCTTCCTAGAGGTTGCCCGAGGCTGGGCGACCTTAGCTGGTGGCTGCTTGCGCAAGATCTAGCTCATTAGCAACTATAAACCTAGCTCCAACAAAGCGTTTGAGTATTTTTTTTAATAAAAAATATACAAAATACAACTAAAGTCTATTGCAAATTTTTTTTTGCCAAATACTACTTGAACCCAAAGTCTCTTTGTAAAGAGGCTTTGCCAAATGCAATTTACATTTTGTCAAAGGGTTTTGGTTTTCAACATTTGCATTACACTCAAAACATACTTGCAAAGTTGAACCAAACCCACCCTAGTCTTTTGCATTGAATAGCTGAGGTGATTAAGTATTGCTCTCAAGGCACCTTATCAAAACCTCTTTTTATGGAAGAGTTGAATTCTCACGTTTTATGTGCTATCTTCCTTAATGTCAAGACCTTTGTTTCTCTATTGTTGACAATTAGCTTATGTTCAAAGGAATTCATTTTATCATTAGTTTTACCCAAAATAGTTTTAAGTATATATGTAAATGATTTGCAAAATAAATATACGAGTGATATATTGTGATCAAATAACGTGAGACAAACTCTTTTGGAGGGCTAACGTTTAAGGTCCTCTACGTTTATGATGCAAATTTTATTTTTTAAATTTACTTTCTCTAAATGATTGACACGTCAATAACCCATATTATAATGGGTCAAGATTCAAATAATTTATCTATTATACTCAAAAGGAAAAGTGTTAAAAAAGTCATGAAAATATTGCATTAATGCTAATTTAGTGCCAAATTTTTTAATTGTACCAATTTAATCCTCAACCTTTTTGCCTAGAGCCAATTTAATACTTCCAGTTAATTTTGATAAGATATTGCTAATGCGGACATCGGCTATCATACATGGTTTGGTCAGTATTGACGTAAACATTTTTTAATAATGCTTTAAAATTTTCAATTTTTTATTTTTTTCCTTTTTTTCTCCTCTTTCCTTTAGTGGCCAGCAAGGGTTCCCCTCGGTCAAAAAAAATCGAAAATAATTAAAACACAATTTAAAAAAAAAAAATTCCACATGAGTGTCGATCGTGCCACATAAGATGGCCGACATCCACGTCAATAGTATTTGATCAAAATTAGCCGAACTGACTGAATTAGCTCTAAGTCAAAAGGTTGAAAACTAAATTGACACAATTAAAATGTCTAGAATTAAATCGGTACCAATGCAATAAGTTTAAGACTTTTTTGACACTTTTTCTTCTAAGCAAATACTAATAAACTTTTAAGAAGTGAGGATGTAAGCATGCACCTATGCGTGAGCGGGTGCCTACACATGTGAAGTCACAAATATAGCACCATTCATTAGTGTTATGGGACAATGGCGAGCATATGGTGTGGCGGCAGTAAGCATCTGGCAGTAGTAAATGAGCAATGGCAGCATGAGGGACGAAGGCGCCGCATTTTTGTGCGTGGGCATGTCTGCGCTCGTGGACATGCGGTCATGAATCCAAATTAGGGCATGTTTAATAATATGTCAAACTGTGCCTAATTTTACCTTTTTGTTCATAGGAATAAAAGAAAAAACAGAAATTTATTTGATAACTTTTTTATTATTTTTTTTAAGAGTAGATTTGAAACAAAATAAAAAAATAAAAAATGTTACTTCTTTATTTTCAGGAACAATTTCATAATCAATTTTTTTCCTTTTTTTTCTCTTCACTTTTCTTCCTTTTCTTTTCTTCTTCTCTTTCCTTTAACTGGCCGCAATTCAGTCGCCGACCTTGACCATGGTCGGCGACCAGCCAGACGAGGGTAGGCGATCTCGCCGGAGTGTCATTGACCCCGGCAAGGCAATGTCAACCTTGCCCAAATCTAATGAGGCTGGGCTTGCCTAACTATCGATGAGGCTCAACCTCCCTAGGCCTCCACGAGGTCGGTCTCACCATAGCTGGGCAATTTCAACCTCACAGTGGTAGTCGCTCGGATATAGAGGAGGTCAAAACACAAAAGATCAATCATAGAGGAGGTTTTTTAGCAGTCGTTAAAGGAGAAAAGAGAGGAGTGGAAAGCAATTTT
Organism: Corymbia calophylla; assembly: GCA_014182845.1. Lineage (NCBI taxonomy): Eukaryota > Viridiplantae > Streptophyta > Magnoliopsida > Myrtales > Myrtaceae > Corymbia > Corymbia calophylla. The sequence goes on from CM024700.1 coordinate 12,827,012, forward strand.
ATTTTATTCATGCCAGATATTTTGGTCATTCGAATATGAGAACTTTGAACCGTATTCCAACTAAAGAAAGTGTTCCAAAGTTGGGAGCTAAAAGAAAGAACCATTTTAACCCTAAGAATTTCACGGAGAACTTACCTTTTTTAGATATTCAAGTGGGAGAACATAAAATGATTGAAAAGGTGGGGAAAGGGACAACCCATCCCAAATGTCACGGGGTTGGCCAATGATCAAGGAACGGACCTGTGAAATAGAGTCACTCCTCCAAGCAATTAAGAGCAAACATTTCGGATGGAGTAATTGATTTGAAAAACATAGTAAAAGTCTTTCACAAAATTCAAATTTGCCTGTTTAAACTAAAAATTTTCGTCATAAAATAAAAAATCAATTCCAGCGCGGGGAAGTGAATTGAATGAATACAAAAAAAAAGTGTGGATTGGGGCATTGGAGGGTTTAAAACCATCGGTTTTAGAAAAGATGGAACATGACTGAATCCTTAGAAGATGCTCAAGAAGTATCCAAGAGGAAAAAAAAAGAAAAGTGAATACATAGAGACAACTCAAGAGCTCAAATCGGATGGCGAGCGTTGCATCGCACCTACCTCCACGGAAAATCAAAGCAGACGTGGACTCCATGTCTATTCTTTCCTCACTTTAGCCTGGCATCGTTCTTGCCTTGTCTCAGCACAACGTCCCAAAGGGAAAACAATTTTCTTCCACTTGGGGGTATTTTGGGTGAATTAAAACGACCAAGGACTAGGAAGAATTCCCAAGATGCTTGCTTGATTTAGTAAAACATTTGCAGCTGCCTTCCACAATCTTTTCCTTTCCAATCGACAAAACGGCAAAAGGAAAGGATGGCCGATGATGATGAGTGGTGAAAAATATTGGGATTTTCCTCATTTGAAATATCAACCTAGAGTAGTGGAAGAATCGAGGGAATCAAATATCAGGCCTGAAATTGCTACTGCATAAAATTGTTGTTCAAGTGATGGCTTAAATTGAAGTTCACCAAAACTCGTACTTTTATCTAGGACCTACGATAGCTTCTCCTTTTCTCAAGTGCGATTAGCTTGGTGCGATGGAATAAAGCCCGTGTGAAAATCAGACATCAAAGTCAAAATTGGTTGCCGGTGAAAAAAGAGGAGAGGGTAAAGGAAAGAGTAGGAAGAAGCATGCTGTACGACTCTTTCGTGACTTGGATTGACTAGGATTTACAACAAGGCAAAAATTTCACCGGTCTCTTGCCAACCAATTCGCAAACTCGTCTTTTTCCATATGAAATTTCATTCTGGAAAAAAGCCACGAACAAAATCATCGATATTGTAAAAATCATGCTTTACCTATATCGAGGCGCATCTACATCATAATTTTTACCTTCTCTCTCTAAACTAAAATTGATCTATTGTGTTTAACAGGTTTTTTAGCATAATATCTAGATAAAAGATTATTTTAACAGACACGGGCAAGTTCCTTAGCTCTCTCACCTCCTCTTTTCCCAAAAGCTAAGGCTCACCAAAAGCTAGCTTCCACTGCATCTCGGGCATTAAATCACATATGCAATTTGCTCAATTCAATCCCTATACGTTGAGTGGTGGACTCGGTTAAGTATTGTTCTTGAAACGCCTGAGCATCATCTCTTCAATAGAAGAGTTGAATTCTCATGATTTATGTGCCACCTTGCCTTAATGTCATCACCTTTGTTTCTCTTTTGTTTTCGAGGAGGTGCTGCTCAAACAGATTTATTTTGTCATTATTCTTGTTCAAAATAGGGTCCAGAATACTTACTGTTGATTTGTATAATAGGTTTACGAGTGATATATTGTGATAAAAAGATACACGAAACACTCCTCTTATTTGCAAAAAATTAAGTTCCTCAATATTTATGGAATGAATTTTCTTTTCAAATTTACTTTCCCTAAACAGTTGATGCATCAACAACACACATCAAAGAGGGTGAAGATTCAGCCATGTAATCTATTCTACTAAGATAATCCTCCACTTTTAAGAAAACCACACGCCCACACAAGCAACCCTTGATCCTAGATCTGTCTGTGTGTTGTGTGCGTGCATTACTCTGTCACTCAAATGCACCAGTGGACAAATATGACGAAAAGCAAACGTAAGACGAATATTTTGCAGCAATACGAAAGAGAAGTGATGTAAAACGAAATTCGCAACTGCCACTGCAACATACGCCAGCAGGTAACCAATTGAGAGATTTATTTTTATACAACTGTATTAATTAGAGGATAACACTTGTGTTGAGCTACATACATGTACAAGATACAACAAGTAGTCCAAACTGTAAAGAAGACAATGAACAAACATATATAGAACTCTAAATGTAGAAGCCTGGCCCCGTCGCAGGGGGCTGGGGGGATTGTCGTTGGCTATGTTAGAGCGAGATCATATGGCGCTCAGATTCCATGACTTGGGTCTTGTAGAACTTGTCGATGAAGGCCGTGGCTCTCTTGTCAATGTCAGGTTCGGCGACGTATCGGTCCTTGTCGTAGTCGCTCGGATATATTTTCTTCGAGCTTGCGGAGTCCCCCTCCCGTGCATCCTCCCGGTGCGCCCTCCGAGGCTTGAACAAGCTCATGAGCCAGAAGGAAGACGAAGACTTCTTCTGCCTGTTGTTGCCTCCCATAGCAGCTAAATTACTGCGAAGGCACTGAAGGGCAGTATCAATGAACTATATCTCTCTGCCCCCTTTGTTTTTTCTTGGTTTTTGCACTTTGAAGTGCCAATGAAGGAGGGCGAGTGAATTTATAGGAGGTTTAAAGGTAAGAGAATCCAGACAATTATACTTGAGAATGACACGAATGGTCCAGAACTAATCACCTGAGAAGGGTTTAAAAGAAAAGGGAAAACAAGTTTAGAATTAAGGGTCTAAATGTCATCACGTTATATACAATTATATATGCTGAATAGTGCATGCTTTCACAACTTAGACGTTTGTGATGTGCTTAATTCACATAAATTCAATATATTTTTTGTAACTTTTTCTTCTCAATACAAGTTCAACATTTTTCATTGCCATCTTTTTTCCAAAATTTGGTCATGATCTTTAATTTTTGGTTTGAGTTACAACTTTTTCAAAAGCGATTTAAGAATATGTTCATTTTGTAAACCTTTTGTTTTTCCCTTACGTTTGACATATTGCAGAGGCAATTTTTAAAATTTTTTGTTCAGTAAAATAGGGCATCTAATGTGACTAGTTCTGTCATTCTACGCGTAAAACAGGCCAAAAAGTAAAAGACAAACAAGTATGTGTTGGTAAAAGAATAATCGGATGCTTTTCAACAAAAATATGTCCACTTAAATTGGGCATGTAATGTGACTAATTCTGTCATTCTACATGTAAAAAGGGCCAAAAAGAACGTGTTGGTAAAAGAATAATCGGATGCTTTTCAACAAATATATGTCCAAATAGGGCATGTAATGTGACTAATTCTGTCATTCTACATGTAAAAAGGGCCAAAAAGAAAAAGACAAACAAGTATGCGTCGGGAAAAGAACAATTGGATGCACTTCAACAAATGTACGTCCTCCTCTCTTTTGTTCAGTTGATCAAAAGAGCAACCGGCTGTGGAAGACTTAATGACCAATTAATCCTGGGACAGGACCCATGCACTCTCTTTATGTCCATGCACTCCCTTTTTCCATCTTGAGTCACATCATTCGTTTTAACTTCTATACATATATAATATGTATACTTATATGTATGTGTCATATATCCATACACATCTTTACATAATCAATGCACTATATGATAGACTAAAATAATATAAATATGAATTATTTAGTACATTATTTTTATAGAATACTATTAATATGTCTCTAGTTGTTACGTTGGACCATCTAATTTTCAATAATTATAAAATGTACTCAAGGGAAAATTTCATCCTCAAAATTTCACTCAAAAATCTGATGAAAAGCTAGTACTTCCTATAAAACAATAATTGCCGAGCAATGGACAAATGGTAATTAATTTGAATAGGAGAACGACACATTTGTGTTATTCCATGAATCTTTCATGGATATAAAAATTAAAAAATTTCTCCTCTTTAAAAACAATTTAAATTTATTTACTAAAATAAATTAAATTACATTTTTTTCTATCTTTATTAGAAAGTCTTCACATTTTACATATATATACCTATGTGTGGCAATAGATGCACTTTGCTCGAGCTTTCAGCTTCCAAGGCCACTTGGAGAAATACTGGAACATTTGGCAATCAATTTGAAATAATTTTCAATCAAATGTTAGTCTTGGGAATGCTGAAAATCCAATACTATTCCCACCCAACCTTCCAATGTATTTTTTACAAAATGCTGAAATTATGATTAAAATATTTTTTATTCCAAAACTACCCCCAACAATTCTTTATTTTTTCGATTTGGCCCCTCCTTATAACTATTCATCTTCCTCACTTAAGGGAAATTGGTAAGGCCAAATCTAGCCAATTAAGGGCCGATAGGGGTCGCATGACCTAGGCAGCCTTCACCAAATGTCTGGGTCTCGCGACCTCAGCACCCCTCACCTAGGGTCACGCAACCCAGGTGGTGGTCTCGTGCCACCTAGGTCACACAACCCTCACTAAGGGTCAGCCTAGGTCATGCAATCTTAGGCAGCCCTCGCCTAGGTCATGCAACCTTTGCTGGAGGTTGCCCTCAACTAACAGCTGCTAGTGCCAAATCTAGCTCACTGACGGTCATAGCCCCCATTCCAACGAAGCATTTGAGTTCTTTTTTAATAAAATAAAAAAAAGTACAGCCAAAGTCTGAGTTTTTTTTTTCTTGGCCAAACACTACTTGAACTCAAAATCTCTTTGCAAAAAGTTTTTACCAAAAATAATTTACATTCCCTCAAAAGGGTTTTGGCTTTCAGTATCCATTATACTCAAAATCCATTTGTAAAGTTGAATCAAACCCACCCTATTCTTATGCATTGAATAGCCAACACGATTAAGTGTTGCTCTCAAGACGCCTTATCAAAACCTCTTTCTAACATAAGAGTTGAATTCTCATGTTTTATGTGCTACCTTCCTTAATGTTTCTCTATTGATTACAATTAGCTGATGTTCAAAGGAATTCATTTTATCATTAGTCTCACTCAAAATAGTTGCAAGTATTTATGTAAATGATTTGAAAAATAAATTTAGGAGTGATATATTGTGATCAAATAATATGCGACAAACTCTTTCGGAGCGCTAAAGATCAAGGTCCTCTATGTTAAAGCTGCAAATTTTACTTTTTAAATTTACTTTATCTAAATGATTGACACATCAACACCCCCTGTTATAAAGGGTCAAGATTCAAATAATTCATCTATCCTACTCAAGGGAAAAAGTGTTGAAAAAGTCATAAACTTTTTGCATTGATACTAATTTAGTATTAAACCTTTTAATTGTAACAATTTAGTCAATATTTTCGCCTAAAGCCAATTCAATCCTATTAGCTAATTTGGCAAGATATTGCTAATGTGGACGCCAATTGTCCTACGTGGTTTAGTCAGTGCTAACGTTGACTTTTTTAAATTATGTTTTAATAATTTTCGATTTTATTTTTATTTTTTCCCTCCTCTTTCATCTAGTGGCCAACAAGGGCTCCCAAACCTCAGGAAAAAAAAGAAAAAATTGAAAATTATTAAAAACATAATTTTTAAAAAAAAGTCCATGTGAGTGATGATCGTGCCATATAAGATGAACAATGTCCACATTAATAGTATCTAGTCAAAATTAGCCGAAATGACTAAATTGGCTCTAAGTCAAAAGATTGAAAACTAAATTGACATAATTAAAATGTTTAAAATTAAATTGACACAGATATAATAGCTTTAAAACTTTTTTGACATTTTTTCCTCTATTCGAATATTAATCCACTTTTAGGAAGTGAGCATGTGAGCAGGCGTCTCAGTGTTATGTGACAATGGGGAGCATATGGTGTGGCGGCAGTGAGCATGTGCAGAGGCAAACGAGCAATGGCAGCATAAGGGACGAAAGCGGTGCATATTTGTGAATGGACGTGTGTGTGCACGTGCACATGAGGTCATGAATCCAAATTAGGGCTTATTTGGTAAATGTCAAATAGTGCATGATTCTATTATTATGTTCCTTGGAACAAAAAAAGAATATAAATGCATTTGGTGACTTTTTTTGTTCGTCTGAATAGATTTGGAATAAAATCAAAAAGTAAAAAAATTGCTTCTAGAAACAATCCTAAAGTCAAGCCTTTTTCTCTTTTTTTCTCCTCTTTTCATTTTTTTTTGCTTTTCTTCTTTTTTTTCCTTTAGTTGATCACCAACCTCGGCCATGGTTGGTGACTAGCCAGACAAGGGCTGACGACCTCGCTGGAGCATCGCCGGCCCTAGTGAGGCACGATCAACCTCGCCCAATTCTAGCGAGACCGAGCTCGTGTAGCCATCCGACGAAGCTCAACCTTGCAAGGTCAGCCTCACCATGGCCAAGCAACACCAACGTCGCGGTGGTAGTTGCTCAGATATAGAGGAGGTTAAAACACAAGAGATCAATCTTAGAGGAGGGTTTTTAGCCGTCGTTAAAGTGGAAAAGAGAGAGGAGTGGAAAACAGTTTTATTTTATTCATGCCAGATATTTTGGTCATTCGAATATGAGAACTTTGAACCTAATCGACTAAAAAAGTGGTCCAAAGTGGGGAGCCAAAAGAAAGAACCATTTTAACCCTAAGAATCTCACAGAGAACTTACCTTTTTCAGATATTCAAGTGGGAGAACAGAAAATTATCGGAAATGTGGTGAAAAGGGCAACCCATCCCAAATATCGCGTGGTTGGCTTGGTCCAATGATCGAGGAACGGACCTGCGGCATAGAGTCACTTCTCCTCGCTACTAAGAGCAAACATTTCGGGTGGAGTAATTGATGTGAACCATATAGTAAAAGTCTTTCATAAAATCGATATTTACATGTTTAAACTAAACCTTTTCATCAATAAAAAATAATCAATTTCAAAGTGGGGAAGTGAATTGAATGAATACAAAAAAGTGTGGAATGGGGCATTGGAGGATTTACAACCATCGGTTTTAGAAAAGACGAAACATGACTGAATCCCTAGAAGATGCTCAAGAACTATTCAAGAGAGAAAAACTGAATACACCAAGAACAACTCAAGAGCCCAAATCGGATGGTGAGCACCCACCACTACGGAAAAGCAAAGCAGACGCAGACCCCATGTCTATTCTTTCCTCACTATTAGCCTGGCATCGTTCTTGCCTTGTCTCCGCACAGCGTCCCGAAGAGAACAATTCTCTTCTACTTGGGGAATTTGGAGTGAATTAAAACGACCAAGGACTAGGAAGAATCTCCAATATGTTTGCTTGATTTAGTAAAATATATGCAGCTGCCTTCCACAATTTTTTCCTTCTTCCAATCGACCAACGGGAAAAAGGAAAGGATGGTTAATGATGATGAGTGGTGAAAAATAATGGGATTTTCCTCATTTGAAATATCAACTTAGAGCAGTGGAAAGAGCGAGGGAAGCAAATATCAGGCCATAAATTGCTATTGCATAAAATTATTGTTTAAACGATGAGTTAGACAGAAGTTCACCAAAACTCGTACTTGTATCTTGGACCGAGGATAGCTTCTGCCTTTCTTTAGTGCAATTAGCTTGGTGTGATGGAATAAAGCCCGTGTCAAATCAGACACCGAAGTCAAAATTGGTTCCCAGTGAAAAAAGAAAAGGAGAGGGTAAAGGAAAGAGTAGGAGGAAGCATCTGGTACGATTCTTTCGTGACTTGGATTAACTAGGACGACCAACAATAAGGCCATGCCTTTTCATTTATTCTCCTAGAATTTCACCGGTCTTCAAATCAACCCTTACCAACCAATTTGCAAACTCGTCTTTTTCCATATGAAATTTCATTCGGGAAGAACGCGATGGACAAAATCATTCATGTTGTAGAAATCATATTCTACCTATATCGAGGTTCATCTACAAAATAAGTTTTAGTTTCTCTCTTTACACTTAATTTGATCTATTGTGTCTAACAGGCTTTGCATAACATCTAGGTAAAATATCATTTTGATAGACACGAGCAATTTCATTAGCTCTCTCCTCTTTTTCCAAAAGCCAAGGCTCACCAAAAGCTAGCTTCCACTGCATCTCAGGCATTAAATCATGAATGCACTTCGCTCAATTCAGTCTTGTACATTGAATGGCAGACACGATTAAGTATTGCTCTAGAAATGCCTAAGCAACGTCTTTTCAATAGAAGGGTTGAATTGTCATGATTTATCAGCCACCTTCCTTCAATGTCATCACCTTTGTTTCTTTTTTGTTTACAATTAGGTGATGCTCAAAGGGATTCGTTTTATCATCAATTCTGTTCAAAATAGTGTTCTGAATACTTACAGTTGATTTGCAAAATAAGTTTATGAGTAATTTATTATGACAAACTGATACATGAATTTTTGACTTTGTAGCTTTAAAGCAATGTTAAAACACAAAGGTCAATCATAGAGAAGGATTTTTAGCCGTCGTTAAAGAGGGAAAGAGTGAGGAGTGGAAAGCAATTTTATTTTAATCATGCCGGATATTTTCGTCGTTCAAATATGAGAATTTGAAACATATTCCAACTAAATAAAGCATTCCACGGTGGCAAGCTAAAAGAATGAGCCATTTTCAATCCTAAGAATCTCATCAAGAGATAACCCTTTTCAGGTATTCGAGTGGGAGAACAGAAAATGATTGAAAAGGTGGGAAAAAGGACAACTTGTCCCAAATATCGTAGCGTTGGTTTGGTCCAATGAATAAGGAACGGAGCTATGGCATAGAGTCCCTTATCCACGCCGCTAAGAGCAAATATTTCGGGCGGAATAATTGATGGGAACCATACAGTAAAAGTCTTTCATAAAATCGAGATTTACCTGTTTAAACTAAATTTTTCGTCAACAAAAAAATCAAATTCGAAAGTGGGGAAGTGAATTGAATTAATGCACAAAAAGTACGGAATGGGGGCAATGGAGGGTTTAAAACCATCGGTTTTAAGAAAAGATGGAACAAGACTTAATCTTTAGAATATGCTCAAGGAGAATCCCAGAGAAAAAAATAAAAGTAAATACATGGAGAACAACTCAAGAGCCCAAATCGGATGGTGAGCACCCACCACTACGGAAAAGCAAAGCAGACGCAGACCCCATGTCTATTCTTTTCTCACTTTTAGCCTGGCATCGTTCTTGCCTCGTCTCAGCACAACGTCCCAAAGGGAAAACAATTCTCTTCCAGTTGGGGTATTTTGGGTGAATTAGGGTGAATTAAAAGGACCAAGGACTAGGAAGAATCTCCAAGATGTTTGCTTGATTTAGTAAAACATTTGCAGCTTCCTTCCACAAATTTTTTCCTTTCCAATCGACCAAACGGCAAAAGGAAAGGATGGCTAATGATGATGAGTGGTGAAAAATAATGGGATTTTCCTCATTTGAAATATCAACCTAGAGCAGTGGAAAGAGGGAATCAAATATCAGGCCTCAAATTGCCATTTCATAAAATTGTTGTTCAAGTGATGGGTTAGACAGAAGTTCACCAAATCTCGGGCTTTAATCTAGGACCTATGATATTATCTGCCTTTTTCACGTGCGATTAGCTTGGTGCGATTGAATAAAGCCCGTGTGAAAATCGGAGAGATTTTTTTTTATACAACTATTAATTAGAGGATAACACTCGTGTCGAGCTACATCCATGTACGAGATACAAAAAGTAGTCCAAACAGTAAAGAAGACAATGAAAAAACATATATAGAACTCTAAATGTAGAAGCCAGTTCGGCAGGGGGGCGGCCTATGTTAGAGCGAGATCACTTAACGGTCGGATTCCATGACTCGGGTCTCGTGGAACTTGGCGATGAAGGCTGTGGCTCTCTTGTCAATGCCGGGCTCCGCGACATATCGGCCCTTGTCATGGTCGCTCGGATATATTTTCATCGAGCTTACAGAGTCTCCCTCCCAAGCATCGTCCCGGTGCGCCCTCCGAGGCTTGAACAAGCTCATGAGCGAGAAGCAAGACGAAGATTTCTTCTGCCTGATGTGGCCTCCCATACTAGCAGCTAAATTACTGCGAAGGCACTAAAGGGCACTATCGATGAACTGTATCTCTCTCTCCCCTAGTTTTTTTTTTTTTTTTTTGGGGGGGGGATGTGGTTTGCACTTTGAAATGCCAATGAAGGAGGCAAGTGAATTTATAGGAGTTTGAAAGGTAAGAGAATCCAGACAAACATCTGGTCAACTTGAAAATGAGACGAGTGGTCCGGACCTAGTCACCTGAAAGGGTTAAAAAGAAAAGGGAAAACAAGTTTAGAATTAACGGTCTAAAGGTATCACATTATATACAATTATATATGCTGAACAGCGCATGCCTTCACAAGTTGGACATTTGTGATGTACTGAACTCACATAAATTCACTATATTTTTTGTAACTTTTTTCTTCTCGACTTAAGTTCAACGTTTTCCATTGCCGTCTCTTTTCTGAAATTTGGTCATGATCTTTAATTTTTGGTTTGAGTTCTAACTTTTTCAAATCCGATTTAAGAATAGGTTAATTTTGTAAACCTTTTTTTTCCCTACTTTTGACATACTGCAGAGGCAATTTTTTTTATAAAAAAATTCACTTAAATAGGGCATGTAATGTGACTAATTCTGTCATTCTACATGTAAAACAGGCCAAAAAGAAAAAAGGCAAACAAGTACGTGTTGATGAAAGAACAATCGGATGCTTTTCAACCAATACATGTCCCCTATTTTATTTAATTGACCAAAACAGCTACTGGAGTGGAAGACTTAAAGACGCAAATGATAATATTTCTGGTCAGAAATTGATTTATGGAAAAGAAATATATTTTTCTATTTCTACTCTTGGATAAGTTTTTGAGAAAAAAACACATTTCATAACGACACTAAATTTCTATTCTCAAAATAAAAATTCGTTTGATAACGAAAAAAAAATTTCTCTTTCCCAAACAACGGCGGTGGGGGTGGCCAATGAATGGATGTAGGGGCTGGTGTTCGCGCGACCGGCCACTGAACGTTGGACGCCACCGCCAATCGCTAGACGCCGGTCACCAGCACCGAATGCTAGTCACCGGATGCCTCCACCAATCACCGACGCAGCTGCTGGTGGTCGAACTTCGAGCGGCAGGCAGCGATCGGTAGTGAGAGGTGATGGCGGGCGGGGGTGGTGGCAATAGGCGGATGATGAGAAATTCTTTCGGGTGAGAAGTAAAAAAAAAAAATAAATAATTTTTTATTTCTATTCCAAACTTATTTCTAAAATAAAAATATGTTCCATAATAGAAAAATGAAATTATTTTACTAAACGAATTTCTATTCTAAAAACAAGTCAAAATAAATAAATAAAATTCTTGAACTGAAATAGAATAATTACCATGCACAGCCTTAATTATCAAGGGGACAGGATCCATGCACCTTCATTATGTCCATGGACTTTCTTTTTCCATCTTGAGTCACATCATCCGTTTAACTTCTATACATATAAAATATGTATTTATATGCATGTATCATATGTCCATACACAGATTAAACCTTTAAATATTCAATGTACTTTTTTTTTTTTGATGACCCAGGGAGAGTAGAATAATAAAACACATGAAACCATTTAGTACCCCATTATAACTTTGCAGACCTCTATTAGTATATCTTTGTATGATTATTAGAATAATAAAAGTATGAATTATTTAGTACATTATATTTGCAGACCTCTATTAGTATATCTTTTGTTATTATTATAAAACGTCCTCAAAATTTCACTCAAATATCGATGAAAAACCGCTACTTCCTATAAAAAAAAATAGGGAAAAGGACACCAAAAATCCCAAACCATACTCCTTGGGACAATTTTATCCTGAACTTTTTTTGTGCCATAAAAAACCCCAAACTATACCACTTCTAACAATTTTACCCTAAACTTTTTTTGTACCACCAAAAATCCTAAACTATGCCACTTGGACAATTTTACCTTGAACTTTTTCTTGTGCCACGAAAAACCCTGAACTATGCCACTTGGGACACATTTACCTAGACTTTTTAACTAAAGGGCATTTTCGTTTTTTCCTTCTTCTTTTTAATTTTTTTTTCTTCTTCCCCACCAGAGCGAGGGGGAGCCGACGCGCGACAGCCACCCTCGCCGCGGCGGTGTCCGGCGAGGGTGGCCCTCGCCGAGGAGGGTCGCCCGACCGGGTGACCCTCGCCCGGGCGGGCGACCCTCGTCGGGAGGGTCGCTCCCGACCGGCGACCCTCGCCGTGGCGGGGGCAACCCTCGCCCGAGTCGGGCAAGGGTGGCCCTCGCCGGGAGACGGCGAGGGCCGCCCGCGCCGATCCGGCGGGGCAGCCCTCACCCTCGGCGACTCGCGGGAGGGCCGCCCAGACGACGGGTGACCCCCCGCCGGGGAGGGCCGCCCGCCGATCCGGCGAGGGCGGCCCTCGCCCGGCGGGGCATCCTCCCCCAGCGTGGGCCACACTCACCGAACGTCGCCGCCGGAGAGGGTGGCCATCGCCGAGGACCCCTCTACTAGTCCAAGAGAGGGAAGAGGAAAAAAAAAGAAAAAGATGAAAATGCCATTTAGTTAAAAAGTTTGGGGTAAATGTGTCCCAAGTGGCATAATTTAAGGTTTTTTGTGGTACAAGAAAAAGTTCAGGGTAAAATTGTCCCAAGTAGTATAGTTTAGGGTTTTTAGTGGTACAAAAAAAAGTTTATGATAAAATTGTCCCAATGGGCATAGTTTGGGGTTTTTTATGGTACCAAAAAAAGTTTATGGTAAAATTGTCCCAATGGGCATAGTTCAGGATTTTTGGTGGCATTTTCCCAAAAAAATAATTGTCGAGCAATGGACAAATGGTAATTGATTCAAGTAGGTAAACAACACATTTTGTTATTCCATGAATCTTTCATGGATATAAAATCTACAAAATTTCTCATCTTTAAAAACAATTTGAATTTATTTACTAAAACAAATCAAATTACATTGTTTCTATCTTTCTTCAAACTTCTTCACTGTTTACATACATATGCATATATGTGGCAATAGATCACTAGACATAATGCACTTCGTATGGGCTTTTGGCCTACAAGGCTCCTTAGGCAAATATTGGAGCATTTGGCAAGCAATTTGAAATAATTTTTGGCTAAATGTTAGTCTTGGGAACACTGAAAGCTTAATGCTACTCCCACCCAATCTTCCGAAGTATTATTTGCAAAATGTTGAAACTAGGATTAAAATATTGTTTTCATTCCAAAACTACCCTCATCAATTCTTTAGTTTTCCGATTTTGCCCCTCTTGGTAACTATTCGTCTTCTTCTTGCAAGGTCAGTCTGCAAGGCCAAATCTAGTCGGTGAAGGGCCCACGAAGGCCGTGGCTCGAGGTTGGGTGACCTTAGCTGGCAACTGTCAGAGCCAAATTTGACTCACTAGTGGCTATAGACCTAACTGTAACAAAGCTTTTGAGTTCTGTTTTTAATTAAAAAAATATAAAAAGTACAACCAAAGTCTATTGCAAAAAAATTTTGCTAAACACTGTTTGAACCCAAATCTCTTTACAAAGAGTTTTTACCAAACACAATTTATAATTTGTTAAAGGGTTTTGGTTTTCAGCATTTGCATTACACTCAAAGCTCATTTACAAAGTTGAGCCAAACCCACCCTAGTCTTGTGCATTGCATAGTTGACATGATTAAGTATTGCTCTCAAGGCACCTTATCAAAACCTCTTTCTAATAGAAGAGTTAAATTATCATGTTTTATGTGCCAGCTTCCTTAATGTCATGACCTTTGTTTCTCTATTGTTGACAATTAGCTGGTGTTCAAAGGAATTCATTTTATCATGAGTTTCACTCAAAATAGTTTCAAGTATATATGTAAATGATTTGCAAAATAAAGTTAGGAGTGATATATTGTGATCAAATAACGTGAGACAAACTCTTTTGGAGTGCTAAAGATTAAGGTCCTCTATGTTTATCATGCAAATTTTACTTTTTAAATTTGCTTTCTCCAAATGATTGACACGTCAACAACCCATATTATAAAGGGTCACGATTCAAATATTTTATCTATTCTACTCAAAGGGAAAAGTGTTAAAAAAATCAAAAAGCTATTTCATTGATACCAATTTAATATCAAATCTTTTAATTGTACCAATTTGATCCTCAACCTTTTCATCTAGAGCCAATTCAATATTTCCAGTTAATTTTGGTAGGATATGGCTAACATTAATGCTAGTTGTTATACATGATTTGGTAGGTGTTGACATTAACATTTTTTTAATAATTTTTTATTTTTTATTTTTATTTCTTTCTTTTTTTCCTCCTCTTTCCTCTAGTGGCTTGTGAGAGCTCCCCTCACTCAAAAAAAAAAAAAAAGAAAGAAAAAAAAGTCTATGTGAACGCTGATTGTGCCACATAAGATGGCCGACGTCCATATCAACAATTTTTGATCAAAATTAGTCGAAATGATTAAATTATCTCTACGTTAAAAGGTTTAGACCTAAATTGGCACAATTAAAAGTTCTATAATTAAATTGGCACAAATGCAATAAGTTTTAAGACTTTTTTGACAATTTTCCCTCTACGCAAATACTAATCAACTTTTAAGAAGTGAGCATGTAAGCATGCGCATATGCCTGAGCGGGTGCTTGCACACGTGAGATCACAAATATAGCACCATTCATCAGTTTTATGCAAATGGCGAGCATATGGTGTGGCAGCAGCAAGCATGTGGTAGCAGAAAATGAGCAATGGCAGCATAAGAGATAAAGGTGGCACATATTCATGCGTAGGCATGACTGCACTCATGCACCTGAGGTCATGAATCCAAATTAGGGCATGTTTAATAACATACCAAATAGTGTCTAATTCTATTCTTTTGTTCTTAGGAACAAAAAAAGAACATAAATCATTTTTCGTAACTTTTTTTTTCTGAGGAATAGATTTGGAACAAAATCAAGAAGTTAAAAAAAAGTTACTTCTTGTAACTAGGACTTACAACAATAAGGCCATGTCTTTTCATTCATTCTCCTAGATATTTGCCGGTCTTCAAATCAACCCTTACCAATTGATTTGCAAGCTCGTCTTTTTCCATTTGGAATTTCATTTGGGAAAAAAGGGAAGAACAAAATCATCCATGTTGTAAAAATCATGCTCTACCTATATCGAGACTCATCTACATAATAAGTTTTACCTTCTCTCTCTAAACTAAAATTGATCTATTGTGTTTGACAGTTTTTTTTGCATAAAATCTAGGTAAAAGATTAGTTTGATAGACACAAGCAAGTTCAATAGCTCTCTCGCCTTCTCTTTTCCCAAAAGCTAAGGCTCACGAAAAGCTAGCTTCCACTACTTCTTAGGCATTAAAACACAAATGCACTTTGCTCAATTCAATCCTGTACGTTGAGTGGTGGACTCAGTTAAGTGTTTCTCTTGAAATGCCTGAGCATCATCTCTTCAATAGAAGAATCATATTCTCATGATTTATGTGACACCTTGCCTTAATGTCATCACCTTTGTTTCTCTTTTGTTTACGAGTGGGTGATGCTCAAAGGGATTCATTTTATCATTAGTCTTGTTCAAAATAGGGTTTGGAATATTTACAATTGATTTGCAAAATAGGTTTATGAGTGATATATTGTGATAAACTGATATGCGAAACACTCCTCTTATGCACAAAAGATCAAGTTCCTCAATTTTTATGGAGTGATTTTTCTTCTCAAATTTACTTTCTCTAAATATTTAAATAATAAGTCGTGTTTTCATCTACCAACTTAACCTTTCATAAGGTATGAGAGCTAGAGGTGCTAAGTTTAAATCTTTCCAATATCATTTGTCATCCCCAATTAAATTTTTCACACTTAGTACTAAGTAAAAGGCTAGACTAAATGTAAATGGGAGTATTAGAATATTTAAAGAATAAATTACGTCTTCATCTATCAGCTTAAGTTTTTAGAATAGTTGACAGTGATCCCTCATATTCTAACACAGTTGATGAATCAAGATGCCTTGAGTACATTATTTTGCAAATCGATATTAGTATGTCTCTTGTTGTTACGTCGGACCATCTAATTGTTGATTATTATATAATGTACTCGAGGGAAAATTTCATCCTCAAAATGTCACTCAAAAATCTAATGAAAAGCCCGTACTTCCTATAAAACGATGATTCCCAACCGATGGACAAATGGTAATTGATTCAAATCGGTGAACAGCACATTTGTGTTATCCCATGAATCTTTCATGGATATAAAAATTTAAAAAAATTCCTCCACTTTTACAACAATTTAAAGTAATTTTCAAAAATAAATCAAATTATATTTTTTCCATCTTTTTAAACTTCTTCACTTTTTACATATATACATATGTGTGCCAATGGATCGCCAGATATATTGCACCTCACACAATTCAGTTATGTGCATTGAATAGTTGACACAATTAAGTGTTGCTCTCGAGACACCTTATCTAACATTTTTCGGGCCCCTAGAATGGCGCACCCGTCCCTGCCTCGGCTCTCCATGGATCGACGGAGTCAGTCCGATGGGTCCGAGTGACCGTGGTGTTGAACCCGAGGGTTCATTTTTGTACAGCTGATTAGCCTAGCCTAGTTCTTTTTGGTTTGGCTTAGAGGATGGATCGGCCTATGGCTTGTAAATCGGAAAAACGATCCTCCGTTGGTTAATCTAGTAAATTGTATAAATGAGTAGTGATGGTTGTTCTTGTGGTTCATCCTCTATCCCCGATTGATTGATTGATTGTTTGTTGGACGGGGATGGTTCGACATAACGAAAGATTAAAATGAATGGTCGCCGACGAGTCAATAGTGAGATAGGGATGGCTTTTATATTATGCCCGTGATTGCTTTTGTGGCCTTGTGTGGCTTTTTGTGGTGGCAGGTTGCTCATCTGATGAGCAATCTTGAGTTTAGGTGTAGGGCAGGAACAGCAGTTCAGCACTTCCGCTGGTGGTCCTTGTGGTTCCCCTAGTGAGAGGAGAGGTCTCTAAATTTCTCAAGGAAGAGTGTTCCCCTCAAGGCACGGTTCGAAATGGTGCCTTTCGCTACATTTTATGGGAAGTGCTTGACAATGTGAGAGAGTCAAAATGGCAAATGGCAAAAGGCCATTGCCCTTGAACTTAAAGAGCTTTGACGAGATGTACGAAAGGGCCTAGATGATAGAGAATAATATGATTGAGAGGGCGACCGCATCCGGTTCGTTTTCGTCGGTTCGGGAAGGACCGATGATGGGCCCCATTCCACTCGACGAAGAATTACGTGGGAAAGCACCACCCGAAACTAGATCGTGAGGAAGTCATTGCATATGGTGGATTGTCATGGAAAGACAATTCGGTTTAACCCATTTTGTTCCTGGATTTCGTCACTTGAGGTGACTTGGTTATGGGAATGGGTGTCAAGAGTATTTGGCATTGGTGGCAAATACACCGGTATCAAATGTGGAGGACATTCTTGTTCCTGTCCTAGTGGTACGAAATCTACAAAGCTGATGCGTTGTATAAAGGACTAGGGCCGTGTGTTAGTGCAACATGGCAAGGTAGTTGCATATCCCGACGCTTAAGGCTTCACAAGAACTACTCGAATTTGGAATTAACGACAATCATCTTTGCCTCATGTTCAACGACGATGGATGGAACCTCTTAAGGACTATGATTGCGAGATTTTTTGTATCATCCGAGGAAAGCAAATAAAGTGGCAGATGAGCGACAATTGCACGGATAAGAGTACGAGAATGGATCCTCTTGGAAGGAGTGGGGACTCGTTTTAAAAGTGAGGTTGGCCATCTTGCTAATCTAATGGCCACTCTTGGAACCCGAGATGCAAAGGGATTAAGAGTGCACGATCCCGAAATTCTTAAGATCCCGCAAATGGATCGTGCAAAGAGGAAAGTAGACTTTCAAATGTCCGAGAATGGGACATTGAGGTTTCGAGGGCGATTGTGCGTTCCGAAAGTTCACTTTTTACATATATACATATGTGTGGCAATGGATCGCCAGATATATTGCACCTCACACAATTCAGTTATGTGCATTGAATAGTTGACACGATTAAGTGTTGCTCTCGAGACACCTTATCAAAACCTTTTTCTAACAGAAGAGTTATTGTCATGCTTTATGTGCTACATTCCTTAATGTCATGACCTTTGTTTCTCTATTATTTACAATTAGCTGATGCTCAAAGGATTCATTTTATCATTAGTTTTGCTCCAAATACTTTCGAGTATATATGTAACTGATTTGCAAAATAAGTTTAGGAGTGACATATTGTGATCAAATGACGTGAGACAAACTCTTTTGGAGCACTAAAGATTAAGGTCCTCTATGTTTTTTATGCCAATTTTACTTTTCAAATGTACTTCCTCTAAATGATTGACATGTCAACAACCCACATTATTTATAAAGGGAGATTCTAACAATTCATCTATTCTACTCAAAGGGAAAAGTGTTAAGAAAAAGTCATAAACCTATTACAATTGTGCTAATTTATTCTTAAACTTTTTAATTGTACCAATTTAATCCTAAATATTTTGATTTAGAGCCAATTTAGTCATTCCGAGTTTGGCTTAATATTGCTGACGTAGACGCTAGTCGTCTACATGACACGGCTGGTGCTAATGTGGATATTTTTAATATTTTTTTAATATTTTTTATATTTTCTTTTTTTTCTCATCTTTCCTTCCAGCAGCCAGCAATGCCATGGCTAGTGAGGGTCCCCATCGATCAAAAAGAAAAAAAAAGAAAGGAAAAATAAAATAAAAAAAAAAAATTATTAAACTATAATTTAAAATTATCCACGTCAGTACCAATCATGCCATGGAAAAAGGTCAATGTTCACGTCAACAATATCTCACCAAAATTAATCAGAATGACTTAATTGACTCTAGGTCAAAATGTTTAAAATTAAATTGGCACAATTATAATATTTAGGTTTAAATCGGCACGAATACTCCCTAATCCACTTTTAAGAAAACCATACACACCCAAAACAACCCTTGAGCCCATATGTATGTGTGAGCGTGTGGGTGTGCGTGAGCGGGTGCCTGCACACTTGAGGTCATAGATGTAGCACAGCTCATTCGTGTATGCCACAATGGCGAGCATATGGTGTGGCCGCAGGGAGCATATGGTCGCGGCAAACGAGCAATGGTGGCATAAGGGACTATGGTGGCGCATATTTGTGCGTGGGCGTGTATGCACCTGTGCACGTGAGGTCCTGAATCCAAATTAGAGGTCACTTGAGGGGCACAACTAGTGGCGCAATGATCGTGATTGTGGCACTTTCCGTGACAGAGAGAGCCACAAAAGTGAGCTACAAACATATACAAGACTTTTATACATATTTAGGAGAACGTACCCATATTCACAACTGCAAAATTCAGCAGGTAACCAATTGAGAAATTGACTTTATACATATCTAGAAATTAAAAGATAGCACTTGTGTTGAGCTACGTATATATACCATATCCAATAAATAGTCCAAAGAGTTAATGCTACACCGTATATATACAAAGGAACCCACCATGGGACTTCTTTAGAAATGCTGTTGTTTACTCTCTCTCTCTCTCTCCCTGCATTAACAAATCGGAAATCAAAGAATTAGCTGTGATGCACTGAACTCACGTGAATCCAATCTATTATTTTTATAACTTTTTCCTTCTCGGTGCACCTTAATTTTACCGGCTCTTTTTTATTCCGAAGTTTAGTCGTGATCTTTTATTTTTGGTTTCTGAGTTACGACTTCTTCAAATGTGATTTTCCAAAAAAAATTCTGCCAACCCTTTTTTCCCCTTACTTTTTACATATTGCAGAGGCTTTTCCTTTTCATCTTTTCCGCTAAAATAGCGCATGCTCCATGACAAATTCTGTCAATTTCATGTAAAACAAGCCAAAACAAAAAAGTAAAAATATTCCACTAAAAACGCGGCAATGAGGATGCTTTTTGACAAATATGCGTCCTCCTCTCTTTTGTATGGTTGCCGAGTCAGCCGTTGGTGGTGGAAGACTTAACGACGGATTAATGCTGGGGAAGCGTCCATGCACTTTCTTCATATCCATGGACTCCCTTGAGTCACATTATTCGTTTCACTTCTATAAATAAATAAATATATATGTGTGTGTTACAAATTCAGTTTGAATTTACATAATGTTAAGTGAAATTAAATTAAATTACATAATTAGTGTACTAATGATAGAGTAGAAGAATACAAGTAAGAATCATTTAGCAAATTGATTTTCTTATTTCGCTCTCACCATATCTACCTTTGTCTTTTATGTGAACCCTTCGGGAATAGTCCATCGCCAAAAGAATCCGATTTTCTTTTGTTTCAGCCATCAAAAGAAAAAAAGATGATGGGCTTTTATAAAATGAACTCAAAGGCATGCTCCCACCTAAAATTTTCAGTTGAAATTCAATGATAAGCCAATACTTCCCATGCAATGAATAATTACCAAGCAATGGACAATTGGGCAATTCATTAAAATTGGTGAACAACAAATATGCATCCTCCTCGTTGGTAAGCCCAACTTGTGCTGCAAAGCAAGGAAGGTTTTATTCGACGACCTCGCCTTTCTAAGATGTATTATTTAAGTATTGGGGAAAATCCTTTGATTTTCTTTCTTCTTTTTGTATGAACTTGCTAAAAATATGCAGTTATATTGCTGTAATCACATTCATTGGCTAGATTCGCCCACAGTCTCTACTAAGTATTACTCGATTTGGGAGGCCACAAATGAGTGCTGATGTATTTTGAGGTTTACTTCCCA
Source organism: Corymbia calophylla (assembly GCA_014182845.1). Taxonomy (NCBI): domain Eukaryota; kingdom Viridiplantae; phylum Streptophyta; class Magnoliopsida; order Myrtales; family Myrtaceae; genus Corymbia; species Corymbia calophylla. The sequence continues at coordinate 12,847,812 of CM024700.1, forward strand.
ATTTCCAAGTTTGTTTTTGGAGAGAATTCGGCCAGCTTTGCGCATGAGAAGCATTAGAAAGCATGTGAATCTAACTCAAGTACATAATTCCTTTTTAAATAACATATGATGCTCAAACACATACAAAGCTTTTATGCATACTAAGGAGAACGTACCCATAAACGCAACTGCAAAATTCAGTGGAATTTGACTTTTATACGAATCTATAAATAAAAGGATGGCACTTGTGCTGAGCTACTTACATGTACAAGAAACAGTAAATAGTCCAAATAGTTACGAAGACGCTGAACAAACATATGATAACTCTAAACAGAAGCCAATATGGCACAGGGGCGGCCTATGCTAGACCGCAATCACTTGGTGCTCAGACTTCGAGACTCGGGTCTTGTGGAAGTTGGCAATGAAGACCGTGGCTTTCTTGTCGATGCCGGGCTCCGCAACGTATCGGCCCTTGTCGTAGTCGCTCGGATATATTTTCTTCGAGCTTGCGGAGTCCACGTCCGGAGTGTTGTACTGGCGTGCCTTCTGAGGCTTGAACAAGCTCATGAGAGAGAAGGAAGATGAAGATTTCTTCTGCTTGATGTTGCTTCCCATAGGACTTCTTTTAAACTGCTGTTGTCTGGGCAAAGCTAGCAGAAATTAACTCTCTCTCTCTCTCTCTCTCTCTCTCTCTCTCTCTCTCTCTCTCTATGTTTTCTTGGTTTTTGCAGTTTGAAATGCCAATGAAGGAGGGCAAATCAATTTATAGCAGCTGCAAAAAGTAGAGAATCCGGACAAATATGAAGTCCACTGGAAAATGAGGCAACGATCCAGAGCTAATGACCCGAAAAAATATTAAAAGAGACGGCAAAAAAAAAATTATAATTACATGTCTGAACTTACTAATATAATTGTTGCACTTATATACGTGGAACAGTGCTTGTCTCCACAAATTGAAAATTAAGAATCAGTCACGATGCACTGGAATCGCATAAATCCAATGAATTCTTTTATAATTTTACTACAATCATTTTTCTAAAAATTTAGTCACAATCTTTAAATTTTGGGGTTGAGTTATGACTTTCTCAAATTTGATTTTCGAAAGATGCGAGCGCTCCAATCATGGTTATTTCGTGAACCCTTCCCCCATCCCCCACCCCCTTCGACTTTTCACATTTTGCATAGGCATATTTTTTTTCACTACTCCGCTTAAGTAAGGCATGTGTCGTGAGATTCTGTAAATTACTTGTAGAACGAGCAAAAAGATTAAAAAATATATATTCCACTACAACGCGCAAAAGGATGCTTTACAAGAAAGGTGTCTCCTCCTCACCTTTTGTGTAGTTGAAGCCTTAATGACCAATTAATCCTGGGGAAGCGTCCTATGCACCTTCTTCTCATCCATGGAATCCCCCTTTTTCCAATTCTCGATTCACCTCATGCGTTAAACTTCTATATTTAAAAGAAAAATTTACAAATTCAGTTCTAATTTATTATCCATGCATTATTGGGATTGCAGAGAGGTACATAATCTGTGAATTAAATGATTGAGTAGAATAATGCAAGTATTAAACATTTAGTATGTCGATTTTTGCAAATCGCTCTTGATATATCTACCGTTATCTTTTACCTTAATCCTTCGGAGGAGTCCAACCCAAAAGAATCTGATTTTCTTTTGTTTGTGCTATATGAGAGAATTAAACTGTTGCCAGAGAGTTTTCACCTAGCTCACAGCTTCATGTTGTAATAATTTGCAGAATATTACATTAATATTTGGGATAACAATATTATAAGTTTCATAACTTCTGTACAATGATCACTTGAGTATCATAACTTTTTTTTTAAAAAAAAGCATTCACTTAAGTAAAAAAACTTTCAATCAATTATTTAAGTGTCAAAAAATTTTAAAAACATTTACCAAAGTGCTGGAATTCCGACGTGATATAACACTTGTGGTGAATGTTTTTAAAAAGTTATAGCATTTAAGTGATCAATTAAAATGTTATATTTTATGACATTTAAGTAAGTGTCATATATAAGTTATGTCATTCAAATGTTCAAAAAAAAAATGTTATGACATTTAAGTAAGGGCCATATAAAAATTATGACACTTGAAGTGTCATTTTTCCTAAATATTCTTTAGTAGCTGAAATTAAAGGAATAAAAATGAGGAAGAAGAGAAGAAAAGATCCGTAGAAAAGGTAGTCAAAAGCACTAGGATTCTCGTCTTTGAACGTATTAGCTGGTGCACTCACTAATTAGTTGAGGGTTCTAATTATTTGGTATTTCATTTTTATTAAACCAAGAGAAGTCTAATTATTCCTAAAAAAGCAGTAAGTCTTTACAGAACAAAAGTTGGTGTAATCATTTCGCGGTACAGATATTCTGCGCCCTAAGGAACATACTGAAGAATGGTTCTGGGGAGGACACGTGTCACTCCCTCAAGCCCTCCTTTCATTGTTTGTTTTTATTTATTTTTGACAAGTTACTTAAACCATTTTTTTCTTTTTTCCTTTTTCCCATCTACAACTTTATTGAATCGTTGCGTCCAATAACACAGAGAATCAAATCCGTATTACATACCTAATTTACACCGGCAAATCCATTGTAAACCCATGAGTGAAAGTTAATCAATGGATCTCACTTGTATATCTCTTTTGGATTAAAAATTACAAAATACCTTCATTATAAGTTAATAAATATTTTTCTGCAGCAACATGCGGGCACCATTTTTGGTATTTACCTAGCTACTATGGGGTTCCTGTAATACAGAAAAAGGGGGAAAATTCCTTAATTTGATAAGCCCAACTTGTACTGCAAATCACGGAAGGTTGGTTTCATTGGACGCCCTCCCTTTCTAAGGGGTATCTTTTGCGTATCAACCAAGAAAGAAATAACAACAAAAAGATGCATCATTTGCAGTGGACACTTATCTTCTTTTTGTACGAACTTATTAAATATATACGATATATACAGTTGCATTGCTGTAATCACATTCATTGATTAGATTCGCCCACACTCTCTGCTAAGTATTACCCGATTAGGCGAGGCGACAAATGACTGCTGATGTGAGGTTTGCTTCCCAATTTTCGAGTTTGTTTTTGGAGAGGATTCGGCCAGCTGTACCCAAGAGAAGCATTAGAAAGCATGTGCAGCGAAGTCAAGCGTGTAATGCTTCTTTTAATAACATATGATAACTCAAATTTTCGACTCGATTGATCCTTACCTACCAATGCATGCATGCAAATTGCCTGCCCAAATACATTCAGATACGACTTCTAACCACGAGTTGGTGATCATGGTCTTTAAAGTTACTCTAAGTGGAAGATTTTATGGTTCAAATCTACTACATCTGAACCAAGCCCTAAATCACTTGATCAATATTTTGAGGAGAAATTGTGTCATGTCTATATTTTTATATAAAAATCACCCAATCAGTCACAAATCTATCGTGTGACAGTCAATTCTGTTCTTAGCTTTCCAATTTAATCAATTTAATTGTAAACATTTTGATGATATTTCAATTTTGAACCTTCAAGAAAGTCTCCAATCACATCATCAATCTATTTGGTATCAATGTCGACGGCTACAAGTGAAGTCCCTAACCAACGGCGGCCTCATTGACTAAGCAGTGCATCGGCCGAAGGAGATCGAAGCTTGCTCAGCAGAGTGTGAGGTCAATAGCGCACAAGAGTGGCTTTTGGAGAAGATGAATAATAGAAAAGGTAGAAAATAGAAGAAAGAAAAAAAAGAAAGAAAATTTAAAAATATTTAAAAATTAGCAAATGACATTTTTTTACTTAAAATTGTCCATGTGAAACTCTAATCATGCGACATAGGAGCATTGACATGATAAACTTTCACATCAGCATCCCCGACCTAAACTGATCAAAAGGACTATATCAGAGAATAAAAAAAAGGTTTATAACTAAATTGACCAAATATGAAAGTTTAGAACCAAACTAGCCTTCATGGAAAAGGAAATAATTGGTCAACATCAATTTGAGCAGGCAGTAACAAACAAAATGTCCAATTTTATTAACATTAAAAAGATATTATATTTTTTTAACTGGAGAAAAAATTTAATACAGAAACATGTCCCTATGCATAAAAAGATCGAGGGTGCTTTGAGGAAAATACAACTGTAATTTATACAGAAAATTATGTTGAGTCTATATCGAAACTCATCTGCATAATAAGATTTACTTTATCTCTCTACACTCAAATTAATATTATATGTTCAACATGTATAAAAGGAAAATTCATTTTGATAGATACTGGCGCGTTCATTAGCTCTATCCTTGGGTTTTCCCATAAGTTCAAGGCTCCCCAAAAGCAATGCCTCTGTTGCACCTTTTGCATAATTTAGCCTCGTACAGTGAATGGCTGACACAGTTAAAAGGTATTGGTCCGGAAACACCTGAGCAACATCTCTTCAACAGAAGAATTGATTCTCATGTTTTATGTGCTATCTTGCTTAATCTCATTACCTTGGTTTTTCTATGTTTTAAAGTTTAGCGATGCTCAAAAGAATCACTTTTATAATTTGTTCAGCTCAAAATAGTGTCCGGTGTATCTAAAGTTGATCTATAGAGTAAGTTTACGAGTGATATATTATGACACACTGATGTGACATTCTTTTTGATGCTAAAAATCAAGGTCCTCTAAATTTGTGGTGTAAATTTTCATTTTTAATACTTCCTCTAAATGGTTATCACATCAATAATCCATATATAGATGGTTATGATTCAAACACATCATCTATTCTATGAAAATACTTGTGCAATTTTTAGAAAACCATACACGTACACCAGCAACCCTTGAGGCCATAAGTGTGTGCGCACACGAGTGCTGTGAATGAGCGGGTGTTCGCTCATGTGAGGTCGTAAACCTAAATTAGAGTTTGCTTGAGGGGCCAACTATTCGCACAATGGATTCTCTGTCGCTTCTGTTATAGATATTTTTGGATTCCGGCACATTTCCACTCAATAGCTTTTGCTAATCGAGTGTAAATGGGTGCTGTTATCCTTAAGGATGTATAGTGGTTGGTTTGGAAATTATATATGCTTACCTTACCAAAAAAACTATTTGCATAATGGTCATGGTGGGGAGTGTGCCATGGTGGTGACTAGCGAGCAACGGCGGCACAACGGACAACAGCAGCACGTAATTGTGCGTGTGCGTGTATGCCCCTGCACTCATGAGGTCATGAATCCAAATTAGTGGTCACTGGAGGGACGCAACTAGCCGCTTAATGGCGTGATCGTAGCACTTTCCGTGTGTGTAAGGGAAGGAGGGAGGGATTTGGGGGTGAGCCACAAAAGCGAGCTACAAGCATATACAAGACTTCATACATATTTAGGAGAATGCGCCATGAACGCAAGTGCAAAATTCAATGGGTAACCAATTGAGAAATTAACTCTTATACCAATTTAGAAATTAACATATAGAACTCTGAATAGAAGTTAACTCACTGGGGCGGCCTATGCTAGACCACAATCACTTGGCGTTTGGACTTCAAGACTCGGGTGTCATGGAACTTGGCAATGAGGATCATGGCTTTCTTGTCGATGTCAGGCTTCGCAACGTACAAGCCATTGTCGTAGTCAATCAAATATATTTTCCTTGAGCTTATAAAGTCCAACGCCCAAGCATCATCCCAGCGCAGCCTTGAGGCTTGAACAAGCTTGTGAAAGAGAAGGATGATGAAGATTTCTTCTGCCTTTTGCTGTTGAGGCTAACAATACAACCTAAAGGGAAGTAAATCGGTCGTTTGAGAATTATGAAAAAAATTTTACAGAAGATGACAAGCTTTGACAGTAGCAAAAACAGATTGAAAATATTGTGTGCATGTTACTATCAAACAAATAGTGATAATAACGGATAAGTAATATTAATAATGAAGAGTAAAAGATGGCACACAATAATATACATTGGTTTAGCTTTATTTCTGAGCCTACATCCATTATCACACTATAACCATAATAAAGACTGGAATTCACTAGTAATATCAAGAAAATCACAATCAATAAGTATTGCTTCTAGCGAATGATAGATCACACTATTTGAATACAAGTATTGTTTGACACTTGTACACTCCCTCTTTCCCCACATTATTGATAGTGGCACCTCACAAAGAATAATTTCATAAATACACAACTATCAATAAGTACATAGCAATAACCAATCGCTCAAAATATTAGACTATTCCTCCCAACCTCATTATTTCTCTTCGATTGAATTTATCGTCATCCAACCTTAGATGGTCGATTTCCAACTCAAATTCCTCAAGTAGCCGTTGGTTCCACCATTGTCAATAGTAAAAGATTTCTCTATTGCTCTATCGACATTAGAACATCTCTCTGACAACGACAATTTCCCAAAATAGTCAATCTGCTTTTGTTAAAGTGCTCGTAATCAGCAGAACTACTCCGATTCAACTTTAGTGCTCTTTCCACGAATTCCAACCCTTGAAAATATCGTTAGACACCAGATTGCGATTGGAAAAAAGCACATTACATGTCTTTCACCTCTTTGATAGGGGCGACTGCTCCTGCCAATGATCCACGACCCTTTCCAACGATCCACTGCTCCTACCAACGATGCCATCTTCTATCTTTTAGTCCTTCTAATCATATTGGCAATGATGGCTCTACCCAACTGTTCACTTTCCATGGTCTTTCCAAACTTTATCAAACATTCTCATTTGAGGCTTGTTCACCATTCACCATCTATCAAGGTCCTTCCAACTGCTCACCAGAACTTGGTGCATTTAAGTCATCATGAGCATCCTCGTTCTTCTCAACTTGTTCGCCCTCGATTATGAATCTTTCCACCTGTTCACCTTATCTCAAGGTCAACTAGCTTATAAACACCTAGATGCCCAATACTTTGTTCACACTTTATAGTGGGCATAAGTACAGCGGGAGTGCCAAAACTTGGCACGGAGGGACACTTAAGTGCCAAAAGTTACAAAAGGTACACTTAAATGCTACTTTTTAAAAAAAATGGATCGGCGAGGGTGGGGCAGCAACGGCGGCGGCGGTGAGCCCTCGCCGATCCCCTCCTCCCGTTTCTTTTTCTTTTCTTTTTTTATAAAATCGATTTTAATTTTTTAAAAATTTGACGTGGACAATTTTTTAAAAAAAAATTGCCACATGGATTTTTTGTTTTGAGAAAAATGCTCCGTCAGCAAATGAAGTCGCCGGAAAATGGACACGTGGCAATTTGGCCGGAATTTTTCGTCGTTGGTACTTAACTGATCCATTTTGCTCCGATTTTGGCACTTAAGTGTACCTTTTGTAACTTTTGGCACTTAAGTGTCCCTTTGTGCCAACTTTTGACACTCCAGAGGTCCGTACCTCATTTATAGAGGCAAAGCACACTTTGTATCAGCTCGTCTAGTTAAGACACCATCTATATATTGGTTTATGCATTCATCATCTAGTCTACTCAACCAATAAAAATATTAATAGCATTTGATTATTTTTTTCATCTTCAATTTTCCTAACAGTTATTTCCTTCAACGGGACTTCTTTTAAATTGATGTTGTTTGGTCAGATGACCAAGATATTGGCAAATACCACATATGATCGAGAAAAGAGTACCTATAATCACATGAAAACCATGAAAGCGAGTTGTTGAGGAAGGAACTGAACCATTAGGTCTGGAGCATTTGTCACATTCTCAAGTGAACCTAATATTTGTCTGGATTCTATACCCTTTGAACCTCCTATAATTCACTCCAAATTCATTTCATTTTTTTCTCACTAAGAATTCAACAAGGGAGCAGCAAATGGTGTCCCCCTTCTTGTACCATTGAATCCACACGTACTGGCAAAGGACCAAGAAATTACCCAACCCCGTATATCTATAACAGTCACAATGGAATTGTTGAAACTTGCTTGAACATGAATAACTCCCTTTGATATTCTACATGTACTTTTACGTGAACCACTAAGGGCATTAGTCATGTTATATTTCTATTCTATTTATAGAGAATTTGTGTGCTTGGGAGTCCCTGATGATTAAATAAATCCAGATTTTACCATGACTGCAATTTTAGAGAAAGCCCATGGATCGCTTCTGTAACTAGATTGTTCCAGCCAACCCATGCTGCCGTGGCTGCTTTTTTCACGGACTAGGTTCTTCTTCTTCTTTTTCCTTTTTTGTAAGCTACTTTTAATATTTCATTCTTAAATCAAATCAAATGAGTTCATTAAAGATTCTACTGGATTGAGAAAAATGTACAAATTTTTGCTACGTATATGACAACAACTAAATCAAATTTTGCTACATCAAGTGGTATTGATTCTGCTTATACTTGTCAGCAAATTGTACGGTGGAGAGAGGGTTCTTGAAGTCCCATTATTCATGTTCTGCTTCTACTTGAATTGAAGTGAATGAACGGCGGCCTTGAATTCAACTATTACAAAAGCAAAACAGCACATTCGACGGGATGCTCTATTACCATAAAGCAACGAAAGCTTCGAATGATTGAACTTTCGCTTGTTCAACTCTACATATAGGTATCGACCAAAAAAGAACTCCACTTATAGGGAACTGTACACTTTAATTCAAGAACCATCTAGGATTTTATTCATATTTTTCTGCATATTGGGGCACCCGGGAATTTTTAACTGAAATATCTTGAATTCGCTTGTAGATGGTTCGAACAATTGAAAACTCAAAGGTATGGTATGAATATAGGCAATAATAGGGCTTTTCATGAATTTAACAGAAATAAGTCAGATTTGACTTTTTGACCTTGTAGCAATGAGGCAACATTAAAACACAAAAAGATAAATCAAAGAGAAGGTGTTTTAGCCGTCGTTAATGGGGGAAAAGAGAGGAGTAGAAATTAATCTAGTTTCGATCATGCTGGATATTTATGGTCGCTAAGATATGATAATTTGAACCTTATTCCAACTAAAGAGAGATTCCACAGTAACGAACATATTTTAATTCAAGAATCTCGCAGAAAACCTTTTGACCAAAAAAGAAATCTCTTAGAAAACTTACCTTTTTTAGAGGTTTAAATGGGAGAAAAGAAAATGATTGAAAAGGAGGAAAAAAGAGCAATTGGTCCCAAAATCATGGGGTTGGTTTGGCTTAACGATTACAGGATGTACACAGGTTTGCTTCTCCACGCTTCCAAGAGCAAACATTTCTTGCGGAGTATTTGATCTGATTCATATGATAAACGTTTGTAGTCAATAATTACCTGTTTAAACTAAGTTCTTCCATCAAAAAAATATCAAATCCAACGTTGCGAAGTGAATTGAATGGATAAAAAAAAGAATTGATTGTGACATTGGAGGGTTCAAAACCATCGGTTTTATAAAGGCTGAACATGACTAAGAAGCTCAACAAGTATCGAAGATATAAAAAAAAAGGGAATATAAAGAACAGCTCAAGAGCCTGAAGCTAATGGCAGGCATTGCATTTGCCTGCCCCCAGCTTTACGAAACGTCAAAACACACACCAAGCCCATGTGTATTCGTTCCTCACTTTTAGCCTGGCATTGTTCTTTGTCCCAGTACAACGTCCCAAAGCGAAACAGAACTCTGCCTCTTGAGGAATTTTGGGTGAATTAAAAAGATCTAGGGACTAGGAAGAATCTGCTAGATGTTTGCTTGATTTAGAAAGGTACTTTGCAGCTGTCTTCCACAATGTTTCCTTTTGCAATCTACCAATGGGCCAAAGGAAAGGATGGCTAATGATAATGGGCGGTGAAAAACAGTGGGAGATTTCATCATTTGAAATATCAAGCTAGAGTAGTGGAAAAAGAGGAGTTTTCCTTATTTGAATATGACATAGGATAGCGTTTGCTTTTCTCAAGTGTGCTTAGGTTGGAGTTTATGTGAAAATCAGACATTAAATCGGGAGTGCGATTGGTTCGCAAGTGAAAAATTGGTTGCCAGTGAAAATAGAGGAGAGTGTATGGAAAGAGTTAGGAAGAAGCGTATTGGAAGATTCTTTAGAGCGAAACATGGAGCATATGGTACGATTCTTTCGTGGCTTAAATTAACTAGGCCGGACAATAATGAGGCCATGTCCTTTCATTTATTCTCCTAGCATTCCGGTGGTCTTCAAAACAACCCTTGCCAACCGATTTGCAAGCTTTGTCTTTTCATACTGCAATTTCATTTTGAGAGACACTCACTATTTAATTTAGAGAGATACTCTCATTTCCTTTTAAATATGTTTTCATGTGATAGACAGAACCATTCTCATTGTGAAAATCATGTTGAGCCTATAGTGAGACTCGTGTACATAATAAGTTTGACTTTATCTCTCTACACTCAAATTGATATATTAGGTTCAACATTTATTGTATTAGATCAATGTATTGAAATAAATAAAAAAAATCATTCTGATAGACAATGCCAAGTTCATTAGCTCTCAAAACACCTAATCTCTTCAACAAGAGAGTTGATTCTCATGTTCTATGTGTTGGGAGTGCTCGGCAGAAGTTTGATACCTTCAGGGAGATCTTCAAGGGGAAAATCTAAGTCCGAGCCCATCAATATATCTAGTTAGACTCACTTTAACTCAAAAGCTTAAACTAGTGAGTTATATGCCAATTATGATATATTAACTGCTATACACCACATCAATTTTCCGATATGGCACTACTTCTCTAACACAACTCACACATATCCTAACAATCTCCCCCCTCACGTGTGAGCTCCAATGTTAGGTCTATTCTCTCTTAAATCAGTTATCCTTCTGACCCAACATTATCCTTACGGGCCCGGGTTGTTACACCACAACGCCCACCTGAGCCATCCTCACGGGCTCACGTTGTTACACCACAACGCCTACCAGCCCAGAAACCGTAACCATCAGCTCTAATACTAGATGTTGGAAGTGCACAGTAGAAATCTGATACTTTCACATGGGGAGATCTCCAAGGGGAAATCTAAGTCCAAGCCCGTCAATATATCTAGTTGGACCCACTTTAACTCAAAAGCTTAAGCTAGTGAGTTGTGGGCCAATTAGAATATATTAACTGCTCCACACCAATACAATTCTCCAATGTGGGACTACTTCTCTAGCACAACCCACACGTGTATCCTAACTTCTATGTGCTATCTTGCTTAATGTCATCACCTTTGTTTCAATATTGTTTGCAATCAGGTGATGATCAAAGGAATTCATTTGATCGTCGGTTTAGTACAAAATAGTGTCTAGTATACTTACAATTGATTTGCAAAATAAGTTTAATATATCTTGACAAATTGATGCGTGACAAACTTTTTTTGTGGGCAAAAGATTAAGATCCTCTATATTAATGGGGTTAATTTTCTTTTCAAATTCACTTCCTCTAATTGGAGGGTCAAGATTCCATATGGGATGATTAACGAGCAATGGCATGTATGGGGAAGGAATAAGAAGAAACACAAAATGAAGTGAAAAGCAAAAAAAAAACAAAGGAGGATAGTGCTTTGACATTGAAATGAATAAAATTGATGGGTCGTTCATTTGATCATTTAGAGATGGAAAATTCAAATCTAGAATTTACCCAAGATCTTAAGTGATTCCGATTCAGATGTAATTGTTCATTTATTAATACTGGCATTTTTATTATATATCGAGAGAGAAGTCTGAAATTAGTATTTGCAATTTTTCACATTATTTGGAGGCCAATCTAATTTATACTTAGCATGACTCTCTCAATTGCACCGCTTGACAAATAAGGCAAAAAAAAAAGAAAACGCAAGATGAAAATTTTGGTAGAAGATGAAAGAGAAGCCATGTAAAACAATTTTGTTTCGAAGATAGCTATTAGAAAACAGCCCCAATGATGCTGGCAAACTGGAGAGTAAAAGCTATGACCAAACTACGAACAAAATTATAAATGATTTTGGTTCAAATTTAGAGTCTCTTACGATTATTTTGTGGGGTATGAAAGAAAGAATAATTTCTCAAGCAAAGGACGAGAAAATCCTTATCTCTGAGAGCAAATTCAAATCAAGCCAAAGACGAGTTATGTAGTCCATTGCCCATATTTAGGAGAATGTAAACATATACACAACTGCAAAGTACGTCAGTGGGTATACCAATTGAGTAATTGACTTTTATACAAAACTACTAATCGAAGGATAACACCTGTGTTGAGTTACGTACATGTACAAGACACAATACATAGTCCAACGAGTAAAAACACACTGAATAAAAACATAGAAATCTAAATAGAAGCCAATTCAGCAGGGGGTGGCCTATACTAGACCGCGATCACTCGGGTCTCGTGGAACTTGGCAATGAAGGCCGAGGCTTTCTTGTCGATGCCAGGCTCCGCAACATATCGGCCCTTGTCATAGTCGCTTGGCCATATCTTCATGGACTTCATGGAGTCCGTCTCCTGAGCATCGTCTCGGTGCGGCCTCCGAGGCTTGAACAAGCTCGTGAGAGAGAAGGAAGACGAAGATGAAGATTTCTTCTGCCTGTTGTTGCCTCCCATAGGACTTCTTTTAGGCTACTGCTGTTTGAACAAAGCTAGTAGCTAAATTACTGAGAAGGCACCGAAGAGCAGTAGAAATGAACTCTCTCTCTCTCTGGGGTTTTTGCGCTTTGAAGTGCAATGGAGGAGGGTAACTCAATTTATAGGAGGTTCAAACGGCAGAGAATCTTGACAAATATCAGCTGCCCTTGAGAATCAGACGAATGGTCCATACCAAACGACTTGAAAGGGGTTAAAAAGAGAAAGGAAAACTAGTTTAGAATTACCCACGTAAACTCACTGTTGTAAGATACGATAATATATGCTGAACATTGCATGCCTCAACAAATCGCAAATCAAGAATCACTTGTGATGTATTGAACTCACACGAATCCAATATGTTATGTCATAACATTTTCCTTCTCAGGTTGCTTAAATTTTCCTATGATCTTTTTTTCCGAAACTTAGTCACGACCATCAAAATTTTGGTTTGAGTTATGATTCTTGATTATGGTTATTTTGTTGGCCCTTTTCTTCCCATACTTTTCACATTTTGCAGAGGCTTTTTTTTTTTCATTTTTTTTTACACTGCAATAGGGCATGTAATGTGACTAATTTTGTCAATCACAGGTAAAACAACCCGAGAGAGAGAGAGAGAGAGAGAGGTATGCGTCATATAAGAAGAACAATCGGATGCTGGAGAAGTGTCCTCCCCTCGTTTGTGAAGTTTGACAAAAACAGCCATCGGTGGGGGAAGACTTAAATGAGCAATCCATGCTCCTTCATAGCCATGGACTCGCTCGGGTCACTTTATTCGTTTATGCAGCTGAGAATTGAAGGAACGAAAAGAAGAAAGGAAAGAGAAAAGGTCCATAGAGAAGATGGTCAAAAGGAACCACTAGTTTTCTCGTCTTTGAACGTATTAGCTGGCGCACTCATTAATTAATTGAGGATTCTAATTATTCCATCTTTCTTTTAAGTCCAAATACTACAAAAATCCTCGAGCTATGCCCACTGTAATACAAATACACTAATTTTTTGTGTTATTAAAAATCCTATATCATCTATTATGACACAAATACCTCAACTCTTTTTATCTCATGAGATCTATCCAAAATATATTTTTCTTACACTAGTATAAGTTCGGGATTTTTTACGATGCAAAAAAAAAAGTTTAGGGTATTTGTGTCACAGTGAACAAATTCAAAAGTTTTTAGTAATAAAAAATAACTTGGGATACTAGCGTCACAATGAAAATAATTTAGGATCTTTTGTCGAACGTTTTGCCTTTACAAAGCAAGAAACTGGTATAACCATTTATAGTACAAATACATCGTACGTCCAAAAAATACATACTAGAGACAGGTTTTGGGAAGGACACGTGTCACCCCTCAAGCCCTCCTTTCAGTATTTTTTTTGGCAAGTTACCTAAATGGTTTTTTATTTTTATCTTTTCCATTTTTGGCTGACAGGTTAAATTTTTAATTTTTCCGGCCCCGTCTGTATTCCATTTCATTTCTCTTATAATTTTAAGTTTCCTATTTCTTCAACGTGTGTCATACCATATACATAGAATTAGATACAGCGCGCCTATGCTACGAATTTTTAGGTGAATGTCTTAGATGTATTAAACCCAAATGTGGATTGTCATATTTAGAGGGACTGTAATGGGACTTACCATTTTCAATAGTTTGGATGCATTTTAGTATATTGGTTAGTATAGCACACTCAATAATTTATACAATGCTAAAGGTCACTTTCTTGCTATTATTTTACAAATTAAATATCTCAAAACGATTTTTTGAGTACTTTTACCGATATGTGTATGAAAGTGTTATGCTTTTTAACTTACTAAATATGTAGCAACGCCATTTCCTAGTCTAATTTTTGAATTTCTTATTGAAGTAGGTTCTCTAAGGAAAAAAAACAGTAAGCAATATAATATTAGCTTATAAAGAAAAAACATATGTGTAGTAGTTAGGCGCACATACAAGTTCGACTTTCAATAAAAATAATACCCAATACAAGCAATCTCAAATTTGAATCTTTGATATGTGTTTGAGTTTTTTTTTTTTGTCAGAAATTCATGTCATTCATTAAGTAAAAATCTGAACATTTTGACTAAAAATATCGGAGCATAACAAATCCATAAGACTAGCTGGAGGATAACAGACCCAATTAACCGGTAAAGTGCGGTCTCGTTGGACCTTAACTACCCAATCTACTACTTTGTTGGTCTCTCTTTTGCAATGGGCTATTTTTGTGGCTTGCAGGTGCTGTAGGTGGGCTTGGGCTTCGCTGATAAGTGCGCGAACATCCCAGCAGACTTGATCTGTAGGTGTGCTTATCAGTTCAACTATCTCCAGCAAATCAGTTTCAATTACCATCTCATTTCGACAACCCTCAACTCCTGTTTCCTTCGTTCTTCTTAGGGTTTGAAGCACAGCAAGAACTTCAGCTTGGACGGCCAAATCCATGCTCACCAAGCTCGCGAAACCGTCGATCACCGTCCCTGAGTGGTCTCGGCACACCCTAGCTATCGCGGCTTCTCCAGTTGCTCCGACGAACGACCCATCCGTGTTCCATTTGAAAACGCCGCGTTGAGGAGGTTGCCAACAGAGAGGTGAGTTCTGTTTCTGGGCTGATCCACTAGTTTTCTGGGTTGATCTACTGGTTTTGTTGTTTACCCATGTGCTGATGCATTGATTCTGCGCCTTTACTGTGTCGATGATGCACTGAGGGTTCGGTGGGATTTTCCGGAAGATGAAGTTATTCCTTGTGCGCCAGATCTGCCACAAAATGAGGATGAGCTGTTCAAAAGAGATTAAAGTGTGAGTAAACTGTGCAATCCATGCTTCTATGCGGGTGATGTGTCGAAAATCACAGTGGATCTGAAATTCTGAGCTTTTCCATATTAATTTCGTCCAGGGACATTGCAGGAAGAGATGCTCGCTTGATTCGGGGTAGCGGCGACACAAGGCGCACTTGTCTTCAGGTATTATATGCCGTCGATTTAAGTTTAAGCGTGTCGGTAGGGCATTTTGACAGAGTTGCCAAAGAAAGAACTTGAGTTTTGGTTGAGTGTTGGCTTGCCAAATTCATTTCCATAGTGCTTTTGGGTTCTGGAAAGATGAAGATGCCTCGCTCTGATTGCTTGTGTTCTGTTTTTCACGGCTGGTGTGGTAGGCGCTTTTAACTGTATAGTGGCCTGTTTTGGTGGGTGTCCAGACTAGGTGATCTCTCTGCATGGCCTGACTTATAGGGATAGACATAATTTGCTCTGCTGTGTGCTGATCAAAAGTGCCCCTGATATTATGCTCTTTCCATTTTGTTTGTGTTTGAGTTAACATGTCATCTATTTCAGTGGCTAGCGGCTAATTGGTTAGGGGTATAATAATTATCTAGGCATCATAGAATTTGAGAGAATTGTCCAAAAAGTTCTAAACTTATTGTAAGGCGGTCAATTTAGTCTTAAGATTTCTAATTTTGCTAATTTAATCCTAAATCTTTTGACAATTTCTTAATGAAATATATCTAGCCAATTTAGACAAAAAATCGTTGACATGGTAATTCAAGCAATAAAACAGTGGAGCTCACCAACCACAAACGAGGGCCAGCTTTGCATCATCAAGGCCTCAGTGATCGGCAAAGGAAAAAAGATAAAATAAGAAAAGAAAAAAAAAAAAGAGGCATTTGTTGTTAGCCCTTTTCCCCCATTTTTCACATTTTGCAAAGGCTTTTTTAAAAATATTTTTCCGCTTAAATAGGGTACCTTATGTGACTAAATCTGTCAATTACACGTAAAACAAGTAAAAAGACAGAAAACCAAGGATGTGTTGGTAATAGAACAGTAGGATGCTTCTCAAAGAAGTATCCAATGTATTAAGATTTCATTCGTTCCGTGAAAAATATTTTTCCCATCTTTTTACGTTTGTTCTGCTTAGAAAAATGAATCAACAAAAATATGATTTTAATTAAAGAAAACCCTATATTTTTTTTGTTTATCTTTTTCTCATTCTCGACTCACTCTCAAACGTTTACTCTACTTCTTTACAAAACGTAAGAATTGAACCCCACACTATAAGCCAAACATCCCCACTTCCCAACCCCCTGAAAATGGGAAATCGAACTCCCCACCTCTCCATTCCAATGTGAGAAAGGTAGCCACTGGGGTAACCCTCGGTAGTTAACGGAAATCCTATGCTTAAATTTAAGAAAATGATTTCTTTTTTAAAAAACCAAAAGACATTTTTCAAAATATGAATAGATATAAATGTTTGGACCCCAAACTCTACGTTTGGGCACGAAAACCCCAATATTGGTTCTTAGTATTCAGGACTAGGTCTATGGTGCTTGGCCCTAGGTCCATCGAGGCCTAGCTAGGACCCCAATGCCCGTGCCTTTCCATCCATGCCTAGGTCCATCAAGGTTTGGGCCTAAACCCTTGTGCCCTTGCCCATGCCCAATGCCCCGGCACCCTTGCCCGAGTCCATAAATGTCGTGCTTGGGTCCCTAATAGTTGAGCTCTAGACCTTGGCACTTAGGCTTAGGTTCACAAAGACTAACGTGGTTCCTTGGCACTCAAGCCCAAGTCCTTAGTTGATGAAACATTTGTTCTTTTAAATATATTTATTAAAATCAATTTTTTTAGTACCTTTATTTTTTCTTTTTTCTTTTTCTTTAACCTTCTTCGACTCATGGCTAGTCATGGCAACAATTGATAACCAACCACAAGTGAGGCATGAGCTCCTCCAAGGCCAACAAGGCTCAAGCTCACCAAATTCCAACAAGCCGAGCCAAGCCAACCTCTACCTCATCAGATCTAGCGAGGTCAAGCTCCAAGCCTTTATGAATGACACCAGGGGCTGTTAGGGCGGTGTTTATAGGAGAATGTACCCATAAACGAAACTGCAAAATTCATTGGGTAACCGATTAAAAATGTGACTTTAATACAAGCCTAGTAATTAAGAGATAGCACTTTTGTTGAGCAACATACATATACAAGATACAATAAATAGTCCGAAGAGTTAAAAGAAGACACTAAAAAAACATCTGGAACTCTAAATAGAAGCTAATTCGACACAAGGACGGCCTATAGTAGACCGCAATCACTTGGCATTCGGACTCCAAGGCTCGAATTTGGTTGAAGTTGGCAATGAAAACCGCAGCTTTCTTGTTGATGCTGGGCTCCGCGATGTACTGGTCCTAGACGTAGTCGCTTGGATATATTTTCCTCAAGCTTATAGAATCCACCTCTGAAGCATTGTCCTAGGGCGGCCTCCGAGGCTTCAACAAGCTCGCGAAAGGGAAGGAAGATGAGGATTTCTTCTGCCTATTGTTGCCTTCCGTGGGACTTCTTTTAAACGGGTTAAGCATATTAGGAGTGTCATAATTTTCGTACGGTATTTACTTAAGTGTCATAACTTTATTTTGCTCAATTAAATGCCACAAATTTAAAAATCTTAAATGCCACAAATTTAAAAAATCGATTACTTAAGTGTCATCAATGATTTGCCTTGTTGAGAAATCCGACGTGGACACCAGTCGTCTAATTTGGTAACTCATTGTTGACGTGAACAATTAATAAAAAAATTCATATCAAAGTGGAAAATTATTTTAAAAAATTATGTAGGATGATTTGCCAAAAATGGCACTCAAATGACCAATTATGCTCCAATGTGACACTTAAGTGAGTAAAAAAAATGTTATGACACTTAAGTGAGGTCCACACAAAAGTTATGACACTATTGCTATCATTATCCTAACTTTTTTTATTTATAAGTCCAAAGGTTGGGGGAAGCCAATGCAACTATCCCTTTGAACTTTACCATAAGAGTCTCACGTTGACAAATGCCTTACATTAGTTAACTCTTTATAAGACATATTACTAGAAGCAGGTACTATATTTATAAAATTAGATCCTTCTCATGAATGAGGCCAATTGCATATAAAATTTTTAAAAATTTAAATTTAATTTTTGGCAAAGGTCGAAATTTAAATATCATCAAAACAGTTATGTACTACGGCATAAATAGTATTAATTATGAAGTATCTCCTTTATCTCTCCTTTTTCCCAATCATTGTATGGCCCTTGAAAAACCATGAGCAATTAAATATAAAAATTAAGAAACATTTAAACAAGCAATTATGTGAAAAGAAGAAACACATAAAGGCTCGCGCTCTTTCCTCAATTTTTTCACTTCCAATGCCCTCTTTTACCTTAAATTGACCATAATATCTTTTGTACATCCCAAAATTTTAAATTATTTCTTACCTTTTTTTCTTTTCTCCGTTTGAAAATTCTTATGCATTTATAATTGACAAAAAAATATGTATTTGCCAAAGGTTTGATTGGATTGTCTTTTAGGATGCGTTTGGTTCAGCATTTGCTTTTCCAATGCAAATGCTAAAAGCCCAAAGTTTGGAAATTTTGCTTTTGATGCATTTATAATTGACAAAAAAACCCTATGTATTTTTCAATTAAAAAAAAATAATATTCAAAAATCGGAATTATGAAGTTTGATTGGATTGTTTTTTAATGTAATTACAATTGTCATAATTTTCTTATCAACAACTAATTATTCCACTTGATTAGTCCTACTTTTTAGTTTTTTTAATGTAATCCTAAACTTTTGGGCCATATTTCAATGTAGTCTTTCCCACTAGTTGCCATCAAAAATTGCTAACGTGATGCCTTGTCATGGCTGACCATCTTAAGTGGCATGCTAATGTGGGAAATTTGTTGATTTCCACATTGCAATTTGCATCAACAATTGGCAAGAAAAACTACATTTAAATATTGCACAAATATATAAAAATATATTAACAATAATGGAAAACTAAAACTATTGATATATGTACAATAAGTATAAGACTAAATTAATAATTTCATCAAATATTTAAA
The DNA here is from genome assembly GCA_014182845.1 of Corymbia calophylla. NCBI lineage: Eukaryota > Viridiplantae > Streptophyta > Magnoliopsida > Myrtales > Myrtaceae > Corymbia > Corymbia calophylla. The sequence continues at coordinate 12,867,140 of CM024700.1, forward strand.
TAATCACTCCTTCTTTGGACACATGTATAAGCATTCATGGAATAAGTATATTAGGAGAGCCATAACTTTAGTGCGACACTTACTTGAGTGTCATAAATTTGAAAATTTGATCATTTAAGTGCTACTGATGATTTGTCTTGCCTGAAAATTTAATGTGGACATTGATTGTCCTATAAGGTATAGCCAACGCAGACATTGACAATTAATAAAAAATGCAAAAAAAATTAAAAAAATCAACGTTGGAATGAGAAATTAATAGAAAATACATGTAAGACGATTTGTCGGAAGTGGCGCTTAAATAATCAATTTTACTCCAATATGACACTTAAGTGAGTGAATAAAAAAATTATACCACTCAAATGAGCAAAAAAAAATGACACTCAAGTAAACACCGTACAATAATTATGGTACTTCTACTATTCTTACATTTCTTTTGAACTGTTGTTTGCGCAAAGCTAATGGCCTGTAGAAATGCTCTCTCTCTCTCTCCCTCCCTCCTCGGCTTTTGCAATTTGAAAATGAAGGGGGGTAATGATCCTCAATTATTTTTTGAGATGCTAGTTAATGTTATATGTTAACTAGCATCCCCTAATATCCTAAGTTGACCTTTTATGTTTTTCTTTTGGTGGGCTGCAAAAATTCTCAGATTATTTTTTGAAGACGAGGAACCCGTCCCCAATATCCTAAGTTGACTTTCCAGTGAATGGGTAAATGGCCTGGGTAAATGGCCTTCTCCTGGTTTTCCCCCTTAAGCTTTTTAAGGACCTACTCAGATCCAAAAGGCAAATCAATTTATAGTAGGCTCAAAGGTTAGAGAATCCAAACAAATATCAGGTCCACTTGATAACGAGACGAATGGTCCAGAGCTCATGATCTGAAAAAAGGTTTGAAAGAGACGGGAAATAAGTTGAGAATTTACCTCGCTAAACTTAACAATATAACGTATGATTATATATGCTCAACAGAGCATGCGTTAACTAATCGAAAATCAAGAATTAGTCACAATGCACTAAACTCGCATGAATCCAATGCGTTGTTTTATAACTTTTTCCTTCTCAGGTTCCTAAATTTACTGCAATCAATTTTCCAAAATTTAGTCACGATGTTTAATTTTTGGGTTGAGTTATGACTTTCTCAACTTTAATTTTCGGAAGCTGCAAGCGCTCCAATTATGGTTATTTTGTGAACCCTTTTTTCCCCTTACTTTTCACATTTTGCAGAGGCTTTTCTTTTTTTTTTCATTCCGCTTAAGTAGGGCGTGTGATGTGAGATGTGAAACGAGCAAAGAGATTAAAAATATTCCTCCACAACGCGCAAAGGGATGCTTTTCAAGAAAGATGTCTCCTCATCTCTTTTGTGTAGTTGAAGACCTAATGACCAATTAAATCTGGGGAAGCGTCCCATGCGCTTCCTGACTCTCTCAAATGCACAAACAAGGCAAAAAACAAACACAAGATGAAAACTGTGATGGAAGATGAAAGAGAAGTAATGTAAAACAATTTTGTTTCAAAGGAAGCTATTCGAAAGCAGCACTAATAATGCTGGCAAATCGGAGAGTAAAAGCCATGACCAAACTACAAACAAAAGTATAAAAGATTTTGGTCCAAATTTAGGGTCTCTCACAACCTTTTTGTGGCTTATGAAAGAAAGAATAAATTCTCAAGCAAAGGACGAGAAAATTCTTGTCTCCGAGAGCAAATTCAAATCAAGCCAAAGGACGAGTCCATTTGCACATACTTAGGAGAATGTACACAAACGCACAACTGCAAATTACAAAACTACTAGTCAAAGGATAGCACTCGTGTTGAGTTACATACATGTGCCAAGTCAATAAATAGTCCAAAGAGTAAAAAATTGACACTGAACAAACATATAGAAATATAAATAGTGGCCAATTCGGCACGGGGACAGCCTATACTAGTCTGTGATCACTCGGGTCTCGCGGAACTTGGTGATGAAGGCCGAGGCTTTCTTGTCGATGCCGGGATCTAAAACGTATTGGCCCTTGTCATAGTCGCTCGGCCATATCTTCATTGGCTTCATGGAGTCCATCTCCCGAGCATCATCCTGACGTGGCCTCCGAGGCTTGAACAAGCTCATGAGAGAGAAGGAAGATGAAGATTTCTTCTGCTTGTTGTTGCCTCCCATTGGACTTCTTTTAGACTACTGTTGTTTGAATAAAGCTAGTAGCTAAATTACGGTGAAGGCACCGAAGAGCAGTAGAAATGATCTCTCTCTCTCTCCCTCTTGTTGGTTTTTGCACTTTGAAGTGCAATGAAGGAGGGCAACTCAATTTATAGGAGGTTCAAACAGCAGAGAATTTAGACAAATAACAGGTCCCCTTGAGAATCAGACGAATGGTCCATACCTAATGACCTGAAAAGGGCTAAAAAGAGAAAGGAATACAAGTTTATAATTACACATGTAAACTCAATGTTGTAATATACAATTATATATGCTGAACATTGCGTGCCCCGACAAATCACAAATCAAGAATCAGTTACAATGTATTGAACTCACACGGATCCAATATATCATGTCATAATTTTCAAATGTGATTTTGCTGGCCCTTTTCTTCCATACTTTTCACATTTTGCAGAGCCGTGTTTTTTTTTTTTTTTTTTTTTTGGGTCATTTTTGACACTGCAATAGGGCATGTAATGTGGCTAATTCTGTCAATCACAGGTAAAACAACCCCAAAAACAAACAAAAAACAACACAAAAGAGAAAAGCAAGTATGCGTCGTATAAAAAGAACAATAAGGTGCTGGGGAAGTGTCCTCCTCTCGTTTGTGAAGTTGACCAAAACAGTCATCAGTGGCGGAAAACTCAATGACCAATCCAATGAACCTTCTTCGTAGCCATGGACTCGCTCGGGTCACATCATTCGTTTTTGCTGCTGAGAATGGAACGAACGAAAAGAAGGAAGGAAGGAGAAAAGGTCCATAGAGAAGGTGGTCAAGAAGAACCACTTTGGTTCTCGTCTTTGAACGCATTAGCTGGTGCCCTTATTAATTAATTCCGTCTTTCTTTTAATTATGAGAGTTCTAATAATTCCTAGAAAAAGCAGTACGTTTTGCCTATGAGAACAAGAGTTTGGTGTACCCCTTTACAGTACAAATAGTACACACCCTAAAAAGATATATTAGATAAAAGTTTTGGGGAGGAGACGTGTCACCCCTCAAGCCCTCCTTCCAGTTTTTTTTTTTTTTTTTGACAAGTTACCTAAATTGTTTTTTCTCTTATTTTTTGCCATTTTGGGTTGACAGGTTAGATTTTTTTATTTTTACGACCCCATCTGTATATTATTTCATTACGCTCATAATTTTAAGGCCCGCAAGGTAATTAATCTAAGAACAACTGATTATATTCTTTTACTCCTGAAAATATATTTGGAATAAAAATCCATTTGACAATTTTTTTGTTCCTAAGAACAAATTGAACAAATTGTTACAAAATCAAGAATAAAAAAATTAATTCTTGTTTTTGGAATAATTCCAACAATCAAGTCCAAGTTTTCTTCTCTTTCCTTTTTTTCTCCTCTTTTCTTTTTTTTCCTTTTCTTTTTCTTCTTATTCTTCTTCCTTTTGGCCCGTCGTTGGCCTCGGCCATGGCCGGCAATCCACCAAACAAGGATGGCGATGCTGAACCACGGCGAGGCTCGTTGACCAGAGCCTCACCTTGGCTAAGCGAGGTCGGCCTCACCCACATCTAGCAGTCGGCCTCACCTCGCCGGGTGAGGCAAGGCCAACCTCGCCGAGCCACCGCCAAGTCGGCCTCACTTTGGCTGGGTGATGCCGACTTGGCCTAACGAGGCCAAGTCTCACCCAATTCACAACGAGGCTCATCGGCACGAGCCTCATCATAGCTCGGCATCGTCGGGGCTAGCGACACTCTAGCAAGGTCGCCAACCCAAGTCTAATCAGTTGTTGGCTATGGCTAGCGACCAAAGGAGGAGAACAAGTTGGGACCGAAAAAAAAAAAGGAAAGGAAAAAAAAGGAGAAAAACGTAGTAAAATCATTAAAAAATTAAAAGAAAATTATTTGGACTAAAAATTTTAAGAGTCCTACCAAACACACTTTATATCTTAGGAATAAAAATTTTGGGTAGTTACCAAACACCTTCAAATGCTTAAAAATTATTCCCATGAACAAAATAAAAAAGAATCATTTTTAGAGAAAAAATTATTCTCTAGAACATAACGGTTACTATTCACATTTCCTAGTTCCTCAAACATGTCTCGTACCCCCATATACCTAGAATTAGATACAGTGCACCAATACTACAAATTATTAGGTAAATGTCCTAGATGTATTAAACACGAATGTGGATCGTCATATTTAGAGGGTCCGTCGATAATTTGGATGCACTTTACAAAATTAAATATCACAACACAAGTCTTTTAAGTACTTTTACCAATATGTGTGTAAAAGCTTTTAATTATGGCTTTAACTTATTAAAACTGTAGAAGCACCGTTTTCTAGATGTTTCACTGGTTTTGATTCCCGTGAAAAATCTTTCACCGAATGGTGCCTTTTGGTTTTATTATAAGAGACTCAATTTATGTGTTGAATATAGACAGAGAATGTCAATGCAAATGCGAATTTTATTCCCAACCTATATGTACAACATTATATTTCTAAGTCAAACTATGCCGTAATTTAATTAACAACACAGCTTAATTTAGGCGTACAGCTAGAATTTAATCAACAACACTAACCCTGGAAAGGAAACTCAATGTTTGAATTTAATCAACGACATTGAGCTTGTGGAACAATACTGAAATTTAATCGACGATGTTGAACAAGAAGTTGCTTGTTTGATTCTATACCATTCAATAGCACCGCAGTCAGGGGATCAGATAGAAATACACACCGGAATTTAATCAACGACCAAAATCTGGAAAACTACAATTAAAATGCGATAAAGTAAAAATAAAATAAAGATAATTATTTTGTTGTTCAGGGGGTTTCTCAGTTGTGTGGCAAGTGGTATTTATAGTGCAAACTAGTGACCCTTAGTCGGTTGCTTTCCTTGGACAGCACTCTTGGTTTTGTCCACGTTTTTCTTCTCTTCTTGACCGTCTTACCCATATCTGACCATTTCCTAACCTGTCTACATGACTTACGCATCAACTAAATAACTGCATTCCTATTCTCACACACCTTCTGCGCAGCAATTATTCTTGCTTGGGATTTAATGACAATTTTGCTTAAATTCCAAATCTAATGTGTTATTCCCACAACCTGACACATGGCAATTAATTACCTTGCCATCGACTTAGGAATATTTATATGGAATCCTGTCGACGCTTAGCCCCAAATACCTTTGAAAATGTTCTTAGCTTTTGCGAGCAAAACAAGATGTACTACCCTCGTGGCCAGCACATGATGATAAGAGTAATTTTTGGGTGTCAACGCTAGTCTAATTTTTGAATTTCTTAATTAAGTAGGCTCTCTAAGGAAAAAAAAACTGATCAATATAATATTAGCTTAGGAAAAACTTATACGTGTGCGGTTGGGTGCACATACAAGTTCGACTCTCAAAAAAAAATAATACCCAAGACAAGCAATTTAAAATTTGGATTATCGATACGTGGTTTAATTAAAATGTTATCTGTTTCAATGGCTAATGACCATGGTATTTATCAAGGTAATATCAAATTCAGGAAAATTATCTAAAAAATTCAAAAACTTATTTTACAATGGCCAATTCACTTCTAAACTTTTCAATTTTTCTATTTTTTAAATTTAATTTTAAACTTTTTAACAATTTATCATTGTAATCTATTCAGCCAATTTAAATGGAAAATTACTAATGCAACGGTCCACGAAATAAACCAATGGAGGTCACTAACTACAAGCGAGGGCCATGGGCATTGCCAAATCCCCGATGATCAACGAAGGGAAATAGTTAAAACAAGAAAAAAGAGGAGCATTTTTTGTTAATCCTCTTTTTCTTACTTTTCAAATTTTGTAGAAGCAATTTTTTTTTTTTCATTTTTCCGCCCATATAGGGTATGTATTCTGTCAATAACATGTAAAACAAGCAAAAAGACGACAAAAAAATAAGCATGTATTAATAAGAGAACAATAAGATGCTTCTCAAAGAAGTATCCATGACTCGACCCCAAAATAGTAAAGAAGAAGAAGTATCCATGCACTCCCTTTTTTCATTCATCAGTCACATCATTTGTTTAACAATCCACGTGACGTTCTTACATAATCAATGTACTAAATGATGGAATAGAATAATACAAATATGAATCATTTAGCATTTCAATGTTTGCGGATCGCCCTTGGTATATTTCCCGTTGTTAGGATAAACCCATCTAATTTTCAACTATTATAAAGCGAACTCAAACGTGTAATTACACGAATCTTTTGTGGATGTAAAATCTGAAAAACTCTTCTGCAACAATTTTAATTTATTTACTAAAATAAATCAAATTACATTTTCTTCTTTCTTCATTAAAACTTCTCACTTTTCACATATATACATAGGCGTGGCATTAGATCACGGGATATATTATGCATTTCGCGCAGTTCAGTTCAGGAGTGATATAGTGTGACAAAATGATGGAAGACAAACTCTCTTGGTGCTAAAGATAAGGTCCTTTATGTCTATGATCATCTATTCTACTAAAACACTAAAGCACTTTTAAGAAAACCAAACACGCCCAAAAACGACCGTTGAGCCCATATCTTGGTGGGTGCGAGCGTGTGTATGGGTGCTGCACACGCAAGGTCACGAACCCAAACTAGAGGTCACTTGAGGGGCGCAACTAACCGCACCAATGGTCATTGTAGCACTTTTCAATAGGTAACCGATTGAAAAATTAACTTTGATACAAATCTAGCAATTAAAGGATAACACTTCTGTTGAGCTGCATACTATACAAGATACAATAAATAGTCTAAAGAGTTGAAAGAAGACACTACACAAACATACGAAACTCTAAATGGAAGCCAATTCGGCATAGGGGCGGCCTATGCTAGACCTCCAATCACTTGGTGCTCGTACTACGAGGCTCGGGTCTGGTGGAACTTGGCGATGAAAACCGTGGCTTTCTTGTCGATGCCGGGCTCGGCAACGTATTGGCCCTTGTCGTAGTCGCTTGGGTATATTTTCCTCGGGCTTACAGAGTCCACCTCCCGAGCATCGTCCCTGCGCGGCCTCCGAGGCTTGAACAAGCTCGTGAAAGAGAAGGAATATGAGGATTTCTTCTGCCTGTTGTTGCCTCCCATGGAACTTCTTTTAAATTGCTGTTGTTTGGGCAAAGCTAATGGCTTGTGGAAATAAACTCTCTCTCGGCTTTTGCAGTTTGAAGTGCCAATGAAGGAGGGCAAATCAATTTATAGTATCCACGACCCAAAACAAAAAGCAAAGGTTAGAGAATCTAGAAAATATCAGGTCCACTTGAGAACGAGACGAATGGTCCAGAGCTCATCACCTGAAAAAGGTTTGAAAGAGACAAAAGAAGTTGAGAATTAGCCTGTCTAAACTTAACAATATAACATATAATTTTATACACTCAGCAGAGCGTGCCTTCGCAAATCGAAAATCAAGAATCGGTCACAATGCACTGAACTCGCATGAATCCAATGTATCATTTTTTTTAGCTTTTTCCTTCTCGAGGTTCTTAAATATTACTGCAATCATTTTTCCGAAATCTAGTCAGGATCTTTGATTATTTTTCATTTGAGTTATGAGTTTCTCAAATGTGATTTTCGGAAGATGCAAGCGCTCCAATTATGGTTATTTTGTGAACCCTTTTTTTCTCCCTTACTTTTCACATTTTGCAGAGGCATCCTTTTTTTTGTTCATTCCACTTAGGCAGGGCATGTGATGGGAGAAATTCCGTCAATGACATGTGAAACGAGCAAAAGGATTTAAAGATATTCCACCAAAACACCGAGAAATGATGCTTTTCAAGATTGATGTCTCATCCTCTCTTTAGTGTAGTTGAAGACTTATTGACCAATTACTCCTGGGGAAGTGTCCCATGCACTTTTCTTCTCCTCCAAGGACTCCGTTGAGTAACATTATTCCTTTCACTTCTACACACACATAATTGCAAATTCAGTTTTTACATTACATAATGTTAAGTATAGTAAAATTGAATTACATAACCAGTCTACTAAATGATAGAGTCAAATAATATGAGTACGAATCATTTGTATATCAATTTTTTGTGAGGTCGCTCTTAGTATATCTTTCATTATTCTTTAGCTTAAACCCTTCAGTAGAATTTTTTTTTTTAAAAAAAAAAAGAAGAAAGAAATTAATGGACTATTATTAAATGAACTCAAAGTTATACTTCAACCTCAATTCTTCACTCAAAATTCCATGAGAAGCCGATACAACCTATAAAGTGAATCCTTACCAAGCAATGGGGAAATGGTAATCAATTTAAATGGGCGAACAACACAAGCATTTCATTCTGTGAATCTTGGATGGATTCCAAATCTAGATCAATCCTCCTTAGCAAAAATTTATATTAATTGACTAAAATTAACTCAACTCACGTTTTCTTTCTCTCTTTACAAAAACTTTGTAATTTTTACGATTATTGCCGGGATGCCCCACAGAAATTCAATACCTTCGCCTAGGAAAATCGCCAAGAGGCACCCTGGTTCAATTTCCTAATATGACACTTTTTTAACACAACTCACACTTGTATTTCAATAATCCACTCTTCACATGGTCCATATAGTGTGATTGATGAAGTATAATGATGGGCGAGACCCAATTGGACCTTAGCATATGCTCTCATTACATATACTTCATATTAATTTTCAGATTGCTATATTAACACTTTTATGCAGCTGAAAATTAAAGAAAAAAAATGAGGAAAAAGAAGAGAAAAGATAACATAAAGAGGGTGTTCAAAAAGCTTGTCTTTGAACGTATTATTTCGTGCGCTCATTAATAAACTGAGGGCTATAATTATTCGGTTTTCTTTTATAATTACTAGAGTTTTAATTGTCCCCAAAAATGCAGTAAGTTTTGCCTTTACAGAACAAGAGTTGGCATAACCCCTTTTCAGTGCAGACCTCCTACGCCATAGAAAGATATGCTGAAGAAAGGTTTTGGGGCAGACATGTGTCACTCCATCCAGTCCTCCTTCCATTGTTTTTTTTTTTTTTATATTAAGAAGTTACTTAATTTGTTTCTCCATTTTCAATAGACAGGTTGAGATTTTTATTTCTCTGTCCCTACCTTTATTTATATTTCATAATTTTTATGACTTTAAGTATCCTATTTCCTTCAACATTTCATATCCTATATACATGGCATTAGATACGTGCACCTATGCTATGAATGTGTATTGTCATATTTGGTGGGACTATTGTGGGACTCACCATTTTCAATAATTTAGGTACATTTACATTTTAGTATGTCAAACTATATAGCACACTCACTTAATAATTTTTCTTATACTAAAGGTCATTTTTATGCTATGACTTGACCAAATTAAATATCTTAAAACGAGTTTTAGATTGTATGAAAGTGTTTAAATTATGCTTTTAACTCATTGAAACTGCGCCAGGGCTGTTTGCTAGCTTGGTTTTAATTTTTTTGTCAAAGCGGGCTCTTTGAGAAAAAATCAACAATATTATATTAGCTTAGAAAGGAAAAACAAATTTGAGTGCAGTAGGCGCACATACAAGTTTGACTCTCAATAAAAATAATACCCCAGACAAGCAATCTCAAGTTTGGATTATCAATCGGTGTTTTAGGTAACTACCCATCTATTCCAATGGCTAGCGGTTAATTGGTTATGGGTTGATATTTATCTAGGTAATATTGAATTCTTGTCATACTAAAAATTGAAAGGGGGAAAACTCCTTAATTTGGTAATCATTTTCTGGAGGTACTTAACAATATTTTGCTTTTCTTTTTTGGATGAACTTTGTAAAACTGTATAATTATATTGCTGAAATCCCATCCACTGGCTAGATTCCCCACACTCTCTACGGCAACAAATGAATGCCGATAAAGGTTTGCTTCCCAATTTTCACTTTGTTTTTGGAGAGAATTTAGCCAGCTGTATCCATGAAAAGCATTAGAAAGCAGGTGAAGCTCACCCAAACTTTCGACTCAACCAAGACCTACCGATCAATGCATTCAAATCGCCCATCCAAATATGTCGGGTAAGACTTCAAACCACAAGTTCTGGACATTTTTTTAAGTTGTTCTGAGTGAGAGACATTATGGTTTGAATTCACTGCATTTGAACCTGGCCCTTAATCGCTTAGTAAATATCTTGAAGATAAATTGTAAAATATCTATTGTGTTAGCTCTAAAAAATCAGCTACATATAATAAGTCCTATTAAATCCTTATGTAAAATCGTTTGTCCCCGAATGGAAAATATTTTAACGGGCCTCCAATTAAATCCTACACTCCTGAGTTTTAATTAATCGTTTCCATGTCTGAAGCATCAAGTGGATTGGGGAGGGTGGAATTGCTTGGGTTCTATTCTACCTAGGAGAGGCCTAAAGAACCAGACATCTCACAGACAAACGTTGCTTTTTTAAAGAGGCAGCGATGTAACATGTCCCTTAATTTAACTCAAAAAATCGAATCACAATATGCCATTTGTCCATACTGGTTAGTGCAAGTGATTGGTTGGCTGGCTTGCAATACATCGAAAGATAGCATGACCTATGGGCACACAGTATCCTAATCAGCTAACACTACATGAGAGAAACAAGGGTCTTCCACAATTGATGTCAAGCATCTTGTTACTCTTGCAAGTTAGACAACGTATGCTACAAGGTCATTTCATTGTCAACCATAGGAGCTACTAGTTTACAAACACTTTCATACAGAACGAAAAGCAATTTATGTAATGCTGACGTGATGTTGCCAATTTAATATACACTTCTTAATTGTATGATGTCATTTTTTATTGATGAGCATTTAAAATTTCAATATCTTAGTACATCTAAATGATCGGTGATATCATATCAGCATGCCATGTGATGATAACATTACAAGAGAGATGATCAAATGGATTATTGAGTGGATTCAAGTAAAAACATAATTATGATAAGTATATAAAATCATTAACTAATCAAGTAAGCAATGATTGCAAAGGAGGGGTGCAAAAGCACATGTCCTTTGCACCTTTCATTTATTCTCCTAATATCATGCAGTCATCCAAACAACCCTCACCAATCGATTTGCAAACTGTCTTTTTCATATGGGATTTCCTGTGGGGGAAGATTCTCACACTTTGTTTTAACCCTATACTGGCACAGCAATAGAAGAACCATCATATTGGGCCTATGTCGAGGCTCATGTATATAATAAGTTTTGTTTGATCTCTCTACCCTCATATTGATATGCCATGTTCAACACATATTGCTTTACATCTAGTAATAATAGAAAAAAAAAACCCGTTTTTGATGGACACAGGCAAGTTCATTACCACTCTCCTCCTCTTTCCTTGAAAGCTCAAGGCTCACCAAAAGCAATGCTTGTGATGCATCTTAGGCATTAGATCACTGGATATGACACGCCCTTTGCAAATTCTTGTATGGTTGATGCATTTTGAGTAATTGCTATTGAAATAGTTTGTTATGATAAAAGAGATATCTCTTCATTAAGAGAAGACGTGACTTTTGATCAAAAAAAGACATGACTCCTAGTTATGAAAAAATGTGACTTTTTGTCCCAAAAAGAAGTTATCGTAGTTATGAGGAATGGTTATTCTTGACATGAAAAGTGATGATTGTTGGAAATAAGATACCTATTCTTAATAGATGTGTCTATCAATTGTCTATGAGTAGAAAACAATTCACATACTAATTATAACAACCACAAATGTTCAAAAATGCTTTTACTTCATAATTCTCTTCTTCCTTTTTCATATATGCAACTTTAACAAATTCAAGGAGAAATTCAAAGAGAGAATCAAGTAATTGATAAAAAAATTTCTCTAAAGTTTTGGTGTATATCCTGGAAGTATATTTATTCTAAATCTAGCAACAACAATAGTGATGGCAAATGATACCTTAAGGATAATGATCATCATCATGCCTCAAAGCATCAAGGATCGACTAATACTTCTCTATCTTATTTAGCAATCGAATTTCCCCAATGATCTTAAGGTGTATTATTGTTATGGAGATGGAGACATTGACTACATTAAGTGCTCGCAATCTCAACAGATTGCGAATCAATCCTCATGATAGAATAAATTTCATCCATTGGAAGAACAATATGATTATTCTTCTATCTGATTTATATATTTTATACATCCTTGACCCCAACTTGCCCACTATCCCTAATCCAAAGGATGATGATTCTGATGAAATTAAAGCTACAAAGAAAAGGCGCAAGGATAATGAAAAGAGGTGCCAAGGAAGGATTCTCAATGCTCTATTGGATCGTCTATATGAAACTTTACGATCTTGCGCAAATCCTAGAGACATTTGGAATGCCTTGGAGACCAAATACAATACCGACAAACGAGGTACTAATAGATTTACTACTCTAAAATAGTTTGAATTTACCATGGTTAATGGAAAATCTGTCTCTAAGCAAGTGGAAAAAATACAATTATATGTTGCCAAACTCAAGGGCCTTATGATTGAAATTAATGAACCTCTTCAAGTTGCTGCGATGATTTTGAAATTGCCTTCAACTTGGAATGATTATTGAAAGAAACTTCTCCATAAAAACCGAGAACCTAACAGTGGATAATTTGATAAAACACATTTGAATTGAAGAAGGTTATCGGGAATGTGAGACTAATTACGTGAAAGAAGTTGCAAAAAATGTGCATGTTATTGAGAATGTCAACATGAGTAGAGACAAAAAAATAAGAAGGGAAACAAGAGAAAGTTCATTGACACCAACAAAATCAACAAGCCTGGCAACAATAGCACATTCAAGAATGACAAATCTTGCTTTTCCTGTGGTAAAAAAGGCCACTACATGAAGGAATGCCGCTATCAAAAAAAGCAAAAGGTTGATACAATAGCAAATATTGTGAAGCAAAACATCAATGGATTAGGTGCTATGGTCTTTAAATTGCAAATTGGTATGGTGAGTGAATTAAATTTAGCAACTATGAATGATTCAAAGGATTGATAATTTGATTCCGGTACAACTATGCATGTATGTAATAATAAGAAGCAATTCACATCTTATACACTTGTAGATAAGGAACAACAAGTGTTGATGGGAAATTACAACACTATGATGGTTCTAATGATAGGCACATTTGATCTGCAATTCACTTTTAAAGAGAAATTGACTTTGATCAATATGTTGTATGTTCCCAATATTTGAAAGAATCTTGTATCTACAAATTTATTGGGCAAAAATGAAATTAAGGCTATGTTAGAGCTTGATAAGCCTATCTTGTTTAAATATGATATGTTTGTTGAGGAATAGTACTCTTGTAATGAAATATTCAAGTTAAGTATTAATGATAATATCGTTTCTATTTATATGCTTGAGTCATTTTCTTTATGGCATAATAGATTATCACATGTTGAATATAGTACTTTGAAATATATAAATAAAATTGGTACGGTATTATGTGATAATTTGAATAAAAAGGATTGTGAAATATGTTTACAAGCAAAGATGACTAAGAATCATTATCAAAAGTGGGAAGATCTACTAAAGTAGTTAAACTTGTGCATTTTGATATTTTTGAATTAAATGGTGTAGTAACTAAAGGTGGAAATCGTTATTTTATTACATTTATTGATGATTACTCTAGATATACTCATGTTTACCTAATAAAATCAAAAAATCAAGCTTTTGATATATTCAAGATATATAAAGTGATAGTTGAAAATCAAAGGGAAGCAAAAATCAAAGTGTTGAGAGGTGATCATGGAGGAGAACAATTTTCATTAGATTTTTATACATTTTGTAAGGAAAATGGTATTGTGCATCAAGTGCACCTTATACACCATAACAAAATGGATTGGCAGAAAAAAAAGAATCGAATTTTGGTGGATATGGTTAATTCCATGATCTTACAAGCAAAATTGCCAATAAATTTATGAGGAGAAGCACTTCTTACTACATGTCATATTCACAACAAAATTCTTTCAAAGAAATTTAAGATATCTCCATATGAACTATGAAAAAGAATGATACCGAATATCCAATACTTTAAAGGTATGGGAATGCCTTGCATACTATAGAATTTCCTATCCTAAACGCACCAAATTAGGACTAAGGAATTTAAAAAGTGTGTTTATTGAATATACTGAAAATGCTAAAGTTTATCACTTATTAGATGTTAAATATAATATTATTGTGGAATCATGAGATATTGAATTTCTTTAATACAAGTTTCTTAAGGATTCAAATGACACCTCAGTATATTCACAAACAACAATTAACACAAGTAATCTTTAATTGATTAAAAGAAAACTATTTAATTCTCCAAGTGGGCCAAGGAGAAGTCAAAGTGTGAAGAAAATGAAAGATTTCGGTTCCGATTTTGTAACTCTCCTAGAAGAAGGAGATGGAGAAAATGTTGTAAATAAATCACCCATGTTATTTTACTTAGATGAAAATCCAAGGACTTTCAATGAGGTAATGACATCTAGAGATGCATCATTTTATAAAAAAAGCAATTAATGATGAAATAGATTCAATTATTGCTAATAATACATGGACATTAGTTGACTAGACTCATAGATCAAATTCAATCGAATGCAAATGGATAGTTATAAGAAAATATAACCTTAATGGTATGTTACAAACCTTTAAAGAAAGGTTAATAGCAAAGGGCTATAAAGCAAAAGGCTATAAAGAGAAAAAGGGAATTGATTACTTTAATGTATATGCACCGGTTGCTCGAATTACATCTATTAGAGTTCTATTAATTCTAGTATCAATTTATGAATTGCATGTGTATCAAATGGATATTAAAATAGCTTTTTATATGGTAAATTAGAAGTTGAGGTGTACATGAAACAACCTGAAAGTTTTGTTCTACTTGAAAATGAGAATAAGGTTTATGAATTAAACAAATCATTATATAGTTTGAAGCAAACACCGAAACAATGGCATGAAGAATTTGATTCAATATTTCATCATATGAATTTAAACATAATAATGCTGATAAGTGCATTTACTCAAAATTTACTAAAGAGTATGGAGTTATAATCTACTTATATGCAAATGATATGTAGATTATTTTGATACAAATATGCATGGTATAAATGAAATTAAAAGGTATTTATCTTCTCAATTTAAAATGAAATATTTAGGAGAAGTTGTTACAAATTTAGGTATCAAAGTGATCAAACATAGTAGGGGTTATGTTTTAAGTCAATGTTACTACTGGAAAAGATTATTCAAAAATACTAGTATTTGGGAATTAAAGAATCAAACGTACCATATGATATATCAATTAAATTAATGGAAAATATGGGGCAACCTTTAGCACAGTCAGAATATGCTAGTGCAATTGGAAGTTTGATGTATGCTATGCATTGCATTAGATTGGATATAGCCTTTCTGTTTGTAAATTGTCAAGATTTACTAGTAATCCTAGTCATGTCCATCAAAATGCTAAAAGTAGAATTCTTGGTTATTTAAAGAAAATAATGATTATGGTCTACTTTATAAAAGACAATCAGTGATATTAGAAAGATATCCATATGCTAGTTGGATAACTAACATGATTGATAACAAGTTAACATTTAGATAGGTTTTCAAACTTGCAAATAGTGTAGTCTCTTGAGCTTCAAAGAAGCATTCATGTATAGCACATTCAATAATAAAATCTAAATTCATATCACTATCGGTGATTGGTAAAGAGACTGAATAGCTATAGAACTTACTATTAGATATAAAGTTGTTACCACAACCAATGGCAACCATATCTTTACATTATGATAGTGAGGCACTATATCTAAGTATACAATAAAATGTACAATGGAAAATATAAACATATTAGTTTGAAACATGAATATGTTTGACAATTAATTATTGATAGAGTTATTTTCAGTAATATACGTTTAGATAAATGATAACTTGGCTGATCCGTTCACTACAGATTCTCGAGAGATTTAATAAATAGTTCTGCTAAGGGAATGGGTCTTAGACCAATTGATAATAGTCAAGCATAGTGGAAACCCAACTTTATAATTTATAATGAAATTATTAAAATTAAATTGGTAACAACAAGCCATTGTAATTTGACGAAGATTGAGTACTACAACACAAGATTAATACTCATGAAAAGTTAGGAGGATAGGTGTAAGAAAACACTCTTAATGAGATTCAAATTTTTAGCAAGATATTACTAAGGTAACAAATTTAAAAACTTCACCTATATGAGCATAAGAAGAAGTGCCGCTTTTAACAAAAGTCTGATGAACTTTTGTAAATGTTCATGAATGTAGGAGGAACATAAGGCCATAAAAATGCTTAGGCATAGGAAATTTCAAACCGATTGTGTATCAATTCATATTTATGATAATTTGATTAACAAGTTGAGTCGTGATTCAAAGTTTTAACCATCGCCGATTTTGCTCATGGAATTATTTACATTAATTGAAAGTTCAAATCTTAATAGATACCTTTTGGTATGTATGAATTTATATAAATTAGTGTAGATAATAAACTATTTCAACAATCACCTCTTTTATGATAATAAACTAAGTGGAGGATTGTTAAAATAGTTTGTTATCATAAAAGAGATGTCTCTTCATTAAGAGAAAATGTGTCTTCTAGTTAAAAGGATGTGATTATTGATCAAAACAAGACGTAACTCTTAGTTATGAAAAGAAATGACTTTTCATAAAAAAAATGTGTCTCTTCATTAAGAAAAAATTTGACTTCTGGTTAAGAGGACGTGGCTATTGATCAAAACAAGACGTAACTCTTAGTTATGAAAAGATATGATTTTCATCCTAAAAGGAAGTTACTGAAATTATGAGAGAAAGTTATTCTTAACATGAAAAGTGGTGATGGCTGGGAATAACGTACCTATTTCCAGATGTGTTTATTGGTTATCTATGAGTGGAAACCAATTTACATATTATTTATAATAGCTGCAAATGTTCGAAAATGCTTCTACTTCATAATTCTCTTCTTCTCTCTTCATGCATGCAACTTTAACACATTCAATGAGAAATTCTAAGAAAGAATCGAGTAATTGTAAAACTCATTTCTCTGCGACTTTGGTGTATATCTTAGAGGTATATTTGTTCTAAATCCAATAGTAACAATAGTGGAAGCAAATAATACCTTAAGGACAGTGAATCGTCATTACGCATCAAAGTGTCAAGGATCAACTAGTATTTCTCTATCTTTTTCAACAATCAAATTTCCCCAACAATATGTGCTACCTTGCTATGTGTCATCACCTTTGTTTTTCTATGGTTTACAATTAAGTGATACTCAAAGGAATTCATTCTAACTTCAATTTCGCCCAAAATAGTAACCGGTATATTTACAGTTACTTTGCAAATAAGTCTTTTTGATCATTGATATGGGATGAACTTTTCTTTTAAATTAACTTCTTATAAATGGTTGACAATCAAGCACATCATCTCCTCTCCTAAGATACTCTCGCAATTTGAAAACTTCACAAACTCAAACAATCATTGAGACCAAATCCTTCGCCCTCACTTCTCTCTCTCTCTCTCAAGTATTTCACCATTTTTATACACGCAACGAAAAATCTTTCAACGAAGAACTATCAAAAATTGGATGGATAACACGACGTTGGCATCTAATCAACAATGTCAAAAGGTGTAGATGACTTCAAAAAGACACTACTTTCAGATAAGCATGAGGACACAATGCCAGAACCTAATCGACAATGGTGGACAAAGGAAACAACACTAGAAAAGCATTGCTCTATGATGAGTATGAGGATACAATGTCGGAAGACACTGGACTAAGGAAACAATATTAGGTAGGTACCGCTCTATAAGAGATACGAGAACACAATGCTGAAATCTAAACGACAACACTAAACTAAAAGAACAACACTAGGTAGGTACTACTCTGTAAGGGATAATATAACATAACATCGGAATCTAATCAACGACTCTAGACTATGGAAAGACCACCAAGGGACTTTGCTCCTATGTGGATATTGATATACAACACATGAATTTAATCGACAACACTAGATGACAATACCACCACTAGAAAAACATTGTTCCTAGATGGAAATGAGAACACGACGCTAGAATTTAATCAACAAAGCTAGACAAAGTGAAACAACACTATAATATAACCAACAATGCTACCAGGGATATAACACTCATTAGAATTGAATCAATGACGAGAGTCTAAAGCTGCAACTCAATTAAGCTAAACTAGGATAACTAGCAAATAAGATAAAAAGTTTTATTGTGTTATTCGAGGAGGTTTCTCATTGGAGGACTCAAAGTATTTATAAGGATGCCTTCTAACCATCAAACAGTTATTAATTTGAATTGCCACCTTTGGTCCTCAACACATTTCCTACTATTCAACCGGTTCGTCCCATAACCGCTTTGATCATACCTTCATCCATTGAGAACAACTTCCTTAGTTGAGTCTTTGATTATTAACCACCTTCATTTTGCACACTTCATTTTCGAAATTTACCATCAAAACTTACATCATGACATTTGGACATGTTTGACTCCCTCATTGTTGATCGCCTAGCTTCCTTCAGCATACCCATTGACAGCCGATAATATGCCAATATTCATAGGGCTTATGTATAATTTTGCTAGGGTCCGAAGTGATTTTTGCCCACATAACCAGCACATGATGGCATGATTAATTTTGAGTGCCAACACTAGGTTCCCCCACACATGAAGTCACAATCTTAGATTTGAGATCACTTGAGCATTGCAACTTTTTCAAAAAATGGTCACACTTGTAGTAATAGTAATCACCAGAGAGATGAGAGAGTGTGGATGGTTAAGCCACAACAATTAGCATATACTATGATGGTGGCCAGCATGTGACAACAACGAGCAAGTAATGAAAGCACAAAGGACAGTGGTAGCATATGTTTGTACATGTGCGTGCATGTGTTCGCCTAAGTTAAACCATGACTCCAAATCAAAGGTCACTTAAAAGGTGCCACTAGCCAAACAAGTGTCATGATTGTAGCACTTTGTATGTGTGTGCACGCACATGTATGTGTGAGGGGAGCAAAGCAACAACAATGATCATGCAATGTGTGTAGGGGTGATTCATACTCCCTATTTATAAAAAGGTATAGGAGTTCCACTTTTCTAATTGAGCAATGATAACAAAGAGGTACGCGATGTGAATAATAGTATAATCATCTATTTAATGTAGCCCTTATTTAAAGGTGAATCATGATAAAATCTTATGTTTTCAAATTTCTTTTTCTTGATTTTATTCTCTATCTCATTGTGATTGTGTGCCAAGTCCTAACAGTGTAGTGGTGTGGCGGCCTCACTTAAAAGAAATGGAGAGAGAGAGAATCATATGTTGGATATAGCCCTTGTTTAAGGGGTGAATCAAGATAAAATCTTATATCTTCAAATTTCTTTTTCTCACTTTAATTCTCTATCTCCTTGTGATTTTATGCCAAATCCTAATAGTGTGATGGTGTGGCGGCCTCACTCATAAGAAATGGAGAGAGACGGGGGCAGTCGTAGTGGCTAAAAGTGCTTTTTCGAGCAGCTAAGGATGGCAATAATGGGGATGCGCAATGAGCAATGGTATTTATAGAGGAGGAATAAGAAGAAAGAAAAGTGAGGAGAACATGGAAAAAAGAGAGGAGAAAATAGAGCGCAAACACTCATGTAGAAAATTATTTAAAAGTCCTAAACCTGTATGGTGGTCAATTTAATCCTAAACTTTTCAATTTTATCAATTTTATTTCAAATCTTTTCATAGTTTTTCAATATAGTACTTCTAGTCAATTTTGGCCGAAATCCACTTTAGTCGAAAACCACTGGCATGGTATAGCAATCCAATTGGCGCTAGCTATCTTACATGGTAGTACCAATGTTGATGTGAACAATTTTTGTAATGTTTAAATTTTTTTGAATTTTCTTTCCTATTTCTTTTATCTTGTTTTTCCTATATCTCTCTGTAGGTTGCCAAGGCCTTGGCAATGGCTAGCAACCTCTATTGACCACAAGCGAGGGCCACGATGCGCTCTCCAGGGCGGTTGTAGGTCTCTCTAGCCATCATCGAGGCCCTAACAACCAAAGAAAGGAAATAGGAAAAATAAGAAAAAGGAATAAGGAAAGTACGGAAAAGGAAAAAAATGAAAAAATTTAGAATGTTTTAAGAAAAATTACAAAATCGCCCATGATTTCCAGACAAAATTGACTAGAATGATTACATTGAAAAATTATCAAAATATTTATGACTAAATTGATCAAATTAGAAAGTTTATCATGAAATTGATCATCGTACAATAAATTTAGAACTTTTTTTATAATCTTTCCTTGAAATGAACTGTATTATGCGTCAACCATTTACGCATTCAAAGATTTATACTTTTAATTTATTCCAAAATTTAGATGATTCTAATCCGATGTAATCTTATCCACTTATTCAAAAACCAACTTGCAATTTCGCACATTATATTGTAAACCAATCTAATTTATACATAGCATTAGCCTCCCACCCATTGGATGAAACAACAAACATAGGATGAAAATTTGGTGGAAGATGAAAGAGAAGTGATGTAAAAACGAGTCTGTTCCAAAGATAACAATTAAAAAGCGGCAATATTAATTTTGGCAAGTCGAAGAGTAAAAGCTATGAACAAACTACAAACAAAAGTATATGTGAATGCAAGAAAGAGTAAATACTTAAGCCAAAGACAAGAAACTAGTGGCCATACAATGTGAAATTGGATAATTAAATTCTTATGGCGTTGAGAGCAAATTCAAAGTTCATTTGCATAAATTTGGAAGAATGTACACATACACGCAACTGCAGAACCCATCAGTGGGTAATCAATTTAAAAATTGACTATAGTTCAAATCTATTAATTAAAGGATAGCACTTGTGTTGAGTCAAATACATGTACAAGATGCAATAAATAGTTCAAAGAGTAAACAAGACGTTGAACTAATGTATATAGATCTAAATAGAAGCCGATTCAGCAGGTGTAGCCTATGCTAGTCCTGACTCCTTGGTTCTCGAAATACTTGGCAATGAAGGCCGAGGCTTTCGTCCCGGCGCAGACTCCGAGGCTTGAGCAAGCTCGTGAGGGAGAAGGAAGATGAAAATTTCTTGTGCTTGTTGTTGCCTCCCATGGCAACTTCTTTTATACTACTTTGAAGGCGCTGAAGAGACCCATGAATGGCATCAGAAAGCATGTGAAGCTAACTAAAAGTAAATGAGAGTGAGAGAAGGAGTACTACTTATTTATCTACTTCTCTTTTTTTAACTTGCCAAAAGAAAAAACTCTTTAATTATATTACTCAAAATCAATTACCGAGAAATCACACATCACATCATCGTTATTTAAAATCATTCATCCCATTCGATATCTCCATTAATACTTTAATTTATATGCCAATTCTGGATACATTACTCTCAAATTTCTTAATCACTCGTTTTTCAATGAATAAAAAATTCAAATGGGCAAGACACTGAACGAAAAATCTCTAACGAGATAGTAAATCTTGATATCGACCCATAGGCTTTTTTAGTAAAGTTATATAAATATATAGATATATATATTTATTAATAGATAATTCGATTTGAAGGTCAAAAATAGGCAACAGCTAATAAAAATTTTACTTCCATCAAATCGACAGGTTGGATAGATATGGTCATTCCTTTGAAACGGCAATTTGTTAAGCCTTAAAACGCAAAACAGAGCCGGCGAGGCACGCCAGAGAGGGACTCTTCCTTCCACCGCCTACGGCTCTAGGGTTTCGATTCGGTTTCCTTCCAATCTCTCCTTCTCCGATCGCCCCCCATCTCCGCCCCCCTCCGCCGCGAGAGCAGCGCCCCGCCCTCCGCCTCCGGCCGCCCAGATCGCCGGCGACCCGACCCGACCCTCGATGTGGAGCCCGCTTCCGAGATCGCGAGCCGCGGGATAAGCGAGCGATTCCGGTAACGACCCTGCTGCTCATTGCCCTCGAAGCGCTAGGGGCGGCTAGAAATTCATGGGTTTTGATGTGAACTGGAAATGTAGTTTACCCTTTTCATGGCGCGGAACGGGTGCGATATGTAATGCTTTTCCTCGCGTCACCGATTGACGTATCGGTTTTTAGTTCCTTTGGTTTGTGGAAGGGACGGTGATGTTTTCGCACTTTCAATGGCTAGATACGCAGAATTTATGATTTAATTTGATCAGGCGATGAGATTGATGGGTAGCCCAGGTACTGTTTCAGTAATCCGAATAGATATGGTCCCAAGGTTTTTTCGTAGTTTTAAGGTTCTGCGGAAAGTTTGCCGGAGAGATTTCGAGGGACGATAGCATGGCCCTGGGTATTGGACTTTGGCTACCGTTTGAAGTAAAAGAGGATTGGGCGGTGGAAAGTTTTCTTCTTTAGTGATAGATGATGGGGGAAGAGAGAAAGATGTAGGCATGAGAGACAAAATGGAGTGTCTAGTTTTCTGTAACACACAAACCTGCCTTTTTAGGGAATCTGGGAAAGAAAGGTTTTTATCTGCTTCTTTACTGCGAGTTTTAGGTGGACTTCGCAGGAAGACCACTTTATGACAAGCAAATGCTGGAGGGTTTGGATAAAATTCTTCATCCCCTTTGCTTCTTGGCATGTACTTGTAAGATTTGAATCAAAATAAAGATGAAGGAAGAAAGAGAGTGCCAAGTGAGGGAGACGGAGAAATAAGGGAGACACCATTGTTCGTCAATGGCATATTGGTCCTTTGAAAGGAAGGAATGTTTATTTAGACATTTGCAGTGTGGATTTAGCCCCTCATTATTGATATTGTCATTGCTCTTTCTTTATTTGTGTGAGCAGCTGAACCAAAGTCTCAGATTCTGGCCTGTGGCTGCTGTATTTCTTTGTGAATTTTCATAAAGAATGTTGCTGGATTTCATATATGTGTTTTGGCAGTGGCAGAGTTATTGAAGAAAGTCGGCTTATGGAATGATTTGCAAGCAATTGTTTTGCTGAGGCAGGCCATGGCAGGAACGAGAATTATAGCTATTTGTCAGTCAGGTGGTGGATTTGAGACTGTTGAGGATGGTTCTCTAGCATATCGAGGTGGCGAAGCTCATGCTATAGACATTGATGACCAAGTGAAGTTTAATGATTTCAAGAATGAAGTCGCGGAAATGTTTAATTGCAACATTAATTCTATGTCCATCAAGTACTTCCTACCAGGAAATAGGAAGACTTTGATAACCATCTCAAATGACAAGGACTTGAAGAGAATGGTAAAGTTCCATGGGGATTCTGCTACTGCAGATATCTACATCACAATGGAAGAATTGGTTGCCCAAGAAGTGTCAAACATGCCTGGCAGTAGGTAAAATATCTATTAGTCTTTAAGAATGCTTGTCTAAATTTTTGGACTTCCTCTTGAAACTTCTTGTTCCGTATCTGTAGATCCAGCAGGACAACTTTGTCAGAAGCAGCAGTTTCAGTTGATGCTCCTCTTGATGTTGTGGATGATATTGTGGTTGACACAACACATTCTGACATTCCACTCATTGCCCCTCTTAATGTGATCGCTGGTATCAACGATATCGAACCTCATGTTGATATGCCGACCGATGTTTCTCCTATTCTGCCTCTCATTTGTTTTGATAGTGAGAAGCACGCCAAAGGTGCTCAGCAGTGGCAGAATGCTATTACTGGTGAGGGCCAAAGATTCAGTGGTGTCCATGAGTTTCGTGAAGCTTTGAGGAAATATGCCATTGCCCATCAGTTTGCCTTTAAGTATAAGAAGAATGACAGTCACCGTGTCACTGTCAAATGCAAAGCAGAAGGTTGTCCTTGGAGGATCCATGCATCTAGGTTGTCAACCACTCAGTTGATATGCATTAAGAAAATGAATCCAACACACACTTGTGAAGGGGCTGTTGTAACAACAGGACATCAGGCTACAAGGAGTTGGGTTGCTAGTATAATTAAGGAAAAGTTGAGGATTTTCCCAGATTACAAACCCAAAGACATTGTGAATGATATCAAGCAGGAGTATGGAATCCAATTAAACTATTTTCAGGCATGGCGTGGAAAAGAAATCGCAAAGGAGCAGCTTCAGGGTTCTTATAAAGAGGCATATAGCCAATTACCTTATTTTTGCAAACAGATTATGGAGACTAATCCAGGTAGTCTGGCTACGTTTACTACCAAAGAGGACTCAAGCTTCCATCGCCTTTTTGTGTCATTTCATGCCTCATTGTTTGGTTTTCAGCAAGGTTGCCGGCCCCTCCTTTTTCTTGATAGCCTTCCCATAAAATCAAAATATCAAGGCACACTGCTGGCTGCAACAGCTGCTGATGGCAATGATGCTGCTTTTCCTGTCGCTTTTGCTGTTGTAGATGTAGAAAGTAACGACAACTGGCACTGGTTTTTACTACAACTTAAGTCTGCACTCTCGACATCTATTCCCCTAACATTTATTGCAGACAGGCAGAAGGGATTAAGAGAGTCCATTTCTAAGGTATTCGAAGGCTCATACCATGGTTATTGCCTGAGATATTTGGCCGAGGAACTCATTAGAGACCTGAAGGGGCAATTTTCTCATGAAGTGAAACGTCTCATGGTGGAGGATCTTTATACGGCTGCTTATGCAGCCAGGCCTGAAAATTTTGAGCAGTGCATCAATAGCATCAAAAGCATCTCTCCAGAAGCTTATAATTGGATTATCCAAAGTGAACCACAGAACTGGGCTAATGCCTATTTTCAGGGTGCACGATATAACCACATGGCCTCGAACTTTGGCGAGCTCTTCTACAGTTGCATATCGGATACACAAGAATTACCAATTACACAGCTGGTTGATGTGATCCACGGCAAAATGGTGGAGTTAATTTGTACCCAACGGGCAGAGTCAAGCCAGTGGTTGTCCAAGCTTACACCGTCAATGGAGGAGAAGCTTGAAAAGGAAAACGTCAAAGTGCGTAGTCTGCAAGTGCTATTGTCAGCTGGTAGCACGTTTGAGGTCCGTGGAGAATCTATTGAAATTGTTGACATCGATCGCTGGGATTGTAGCTGCAAAGGGTGGCAGCTGACTGGTTTACCATGCTCTCATGCAATTGCTGTTATTGGCTGCATCGGTCAAAGCCCTTATGATTACTGTTCAAGATATTTCACAACTGAGAGCTATACATTGACATATTCGGAATCTGTGCATCCAATCCCTTCTTCAGACATACCAGTAGAGAAGGATGTTTGTCCTGCTACAGTTACCGTGACCCCTCCCTTTAATCGTCGTCCGCCTGGTCGGCCCACTACCAAAAAGGTTGGGTCCCAAGACATGGTCAAACGCCAACTGCAGTGCAGTAGATGCAAGGGCCTTGGGCACAATAAGTCCACTTGCAAGGAGGTTTTGTAACTTGTTAGAAAATGTAAGTATGCACCTTTTTGTTTCCGCACCATTTCTGGCATTTGCACATAGGGTTTTGTCCCTTGGGGCCATTCTTTGCACTAGCATTTAGTTGAATGTATATATTGATTCTTTCATTGAACTAGCTTGCAAATGTCCCTTCCCATTAGGGCTATTCATAGTCTCTCATCACTGAGAGAGATCCCCTCTCTTCTTTTCCCCCTTCTCTTGTCTGCTACATTGTTTATGCCATTCAAACTGGTCCATACCCTTTTGTTCTCTATGGGCAGGAATAATCTTAAAGGCAGGGCGTCAAGAACCATTGATCTAACATTGCTCTGAACAGCATAGATTGATACTAAAAACCTGTCTTGTTTCATAAATAAGCTGCGTCCTCCTTTTCTCTTCTCTCTCTTGGCTCAGTTGTATTTAACTTTATCTTTGGTGATAATAAGGAATGTAATCTTGGATATATGTACTTTCTTAGTTTCAGTCAACTAACTCTTTGGGAGGTAAAATCTTTCTTTCGCTGGTATTCTATTGCATAATTAAAATGGCTTGACAGGCCATTTAGAAGCCAGGAAAGATGGAGTGTATTTTGTCTTCACTCCTGTAAACAGGAACTATATGTTTTATCCCTTTGGATGATGTTGACTGCGGGACCGATGACATTAAGGGCTTCCAATAAGTGCCGTAAATTGATATATTCGACATTTGATAAAATTAAGCGCGTTTGGTTAACAACTAGGTCTGATTTAAAAGATTCAATATATATTCAAGAAATCACTGAAGTCTCTGTGCAACATGAGCACTCAATTCATTCAATAGAAAAGCCATTTAAATAGGGAATAAAATCTTGTCTATCACATTGCTAGAAGCCTAGGATCTGCCAAAAACAGCAATTCTATATTTACTAGAGAAAAAGTATCATTCGGTAGTCAATATTTGGTTTTCATTTTTCAGCAATTACAATGATCGACACATAAAATGCCATTTTGTATTTTCAATTTTACCAAGCAGTGACCTTATGTCCCACCACAGACAAATGTTTTTATTGAAAAGATTAAGTTCCCATTTGCTTCGACTTTGAATAAATATCTTTGGAAAAATGGAAAAATGTAATTACCTTTGGGTTAAAAAAGTTTTTTGAAATGCAAATAACGTTTGGTAATTTGTAATTTTAAATTGCATTGTAAAATAACTTTGGCTTAAATGCCATTTGATAAAAACTACATTTTGTAAAGGATTTTTACTAAATTTTTTATAAAAACAAGTTTTAAATATTTATTTTTACCTAGTTACCAATGGCCGCCAAATAGCCTCACTTGAAACTGCACGACCTCAAGCATCACCTGAATCACACGACCTAGGTGTCACAGGAGATCCGGTGACCTTAGGCGGTGGTTGCCTAGGTCACGCAAACCCAGGCAACAGTCGCTTGGGTCATCATCACCTGGGTTCGCACAACCCAAGCAACCACCTCCTGAGGTTGCCAGACCTCAAGTGATGCCTAAGTTGTGCGACCCAGGCGATGGTCACTTAAGGTCACCAAACCTCGGGCGACACTTGGGTCGCATAGCCTAGGCAACACTTGAGATTGATTGACCTCAGGCAATGGTCGCCAGGGTCAGGTAGCGATCGTCAGCGCAAGCGACCCATTGGACAGCGATTATCCACCTCGTTCGCTTCTTCGAAGAAGATGAACAATACCCGCATGAACGATATCAACTTGCATTTCGAATTTGCATTTCAAATGTGCAACTTCCCAAATGAGCTCCAAATCTATCTTCGGCTAAAGGTCTTTATAACCCTTTGGATCTGGCCAAAGTCATCCAAAAAATTGAACCAAATGAGTTTGCACATGGCAAAGGTCCTTTAGGGGCTCAAAATCGGGAAAATTGCCAAAAAAGTCCTAAACCTATTGAGGTTGTGCCAATTCAATCCTAAACCTTTTTTTTTTTACCAATTCAGTTTTAAACCTTTTGCGATTATGCCAATTTAGTCCATCCGGCCAAATTTGGCTGGCCGAAGCTGACATGGACACCAGGCGGCACCGGCGACAATAATTTAATAATACTTTAATTATTTTTCGAATTTTTTATTATTTTTCGAATTTTTTATTATTTTTTTAATTTTTATGTTTTTTTTTTTTTTTCTTTTCTTTTTTTTTCTTGCCCCTCCCTCCCCCCCACCGGTGACAATGGCCAGCCAGCTCCGACGAGGCTACTAGCCACTATGCGAGGGCCACGAAACCCTCGCCCAGACTTGAGGGAGGTCTGGGTGCCGCAGCGAAGCCGCCGACGAGGGTCGTTGGGGCCTAGGGGAGGCCTGGGGGCCGCGGCAAGGCCGCCGAAGGCCGCGACCCTCGCCGGCGGCCTCGCCCAAACCAGGGCACGGCCTGGGGGCCGCAGCGAGGGCGAAGCCGCCTCGCCTGTGTCCAGGCGAGGCCGTCGGGGGCCGCGACCCTCGCCGGTAGCCTCACCTGCACCGGGCGAGGCACGGGGCCGCGACCCTCGCCAACGGCCTCACCTGACCGGGCGAGGCCTGGGGGCCGCGGCAAGGGCGAAGCCGCCTCGCCCAGACCAAGGCAAGGTCGCCAACGAGGGTGGCCAGTCTGACAGGGGCCGCAACCCTCGCTGGCCGCCGGCAAGGGCTTCGCGGCCCTCGCGCAGTGGCCAGCAAGCCTCGTCGAAGCTGGCCAGCCACTGCCGCTGGCGGGGGGAGTGAAAAAAAGAAAAGGAAAAAAAAAACAGAAAAATTTTAAAAATAATAAAAAATTTGGAAAATAATAAAATATTCGAAAAATAATAAAATATTATTAAAATATTGGCGCCGGCGTCCACGTCAGCTCCGGCCGGCCAAATTTGGCCGGATGGATTAAATTGGCACAATCGCAAAATGTTTAAGACCGAATCGGTCAAAAAAAAAGTTTAGAACTGAATTGGCACAACCCCAATAGGTTTAGGACTTTTTTTGGCAATTCTCCCACTCAAAGTCAAACCAAGCAAGGCCTAATTGACTCAAGAGCTCAGGGATTTGCTTGAATGGTCAAAATCTATAATCCTTGGAATACTCGAACTCCACGTGAAGGCCAGTGAAAGGAAAAACATTTGATCTGGCTCCCTAGAGGAGCAAAAGTCTCGTAGTACCATGGTGTACTTTGACTATCCTCGAATGGGGTCATTCCTTCTTGTGCAATTGCGTGAACCCATGAACATTGGGCGGCCTATAGAATTCGAAATCCACGTTCAAATATATTCGGGACAACGGAATTCTTTAAGTACTTGATCCAGAGACGAGGGAACGAGTAGGGACCAACAGCAGTTGCTGCATCTGCTAGTTGCATTGCGATAGCGATTATGGCTGTCTGCTCCCTACGATGTCACGTCGGGAAAATGGTTAAAGCTCTTGCATTTGCAACATTGGCTTTCTAATTCCGTTGAGCCAAAAAACACCCGGCATCTGTAACCCTTTAGGTCATGAAACACGGCGCGACCAAGCGCAAATGGGTTACGTATGTCACAGAATGCTGGCGAGAGTCAAACTTTTTCCGGGATGGCAAGTCTTTTCGGTCTTTCCGTCATTGCATTTATTTGGGTCGATGATACACGCAAGGCGGAAATGGGTGAAACTTTCGGGTGTCACGCCTACAATTGTGTTACTGATCGTGACCGTCACGCTGTTTCTTCCGTCCTCTGAGGGAATGTAACGTGCATGGCGTGGAGCCATGTGCGTTACGAAAAGTTGCAGCATTGAAAGTATATGCTTTCTTTTATAGACCAGAAACACAACCGTGGACAACTCCCATTCTGGTCTTACCCTCCTTCTTAGGAAAGCAAAACGAAAAAGCATGATATTTGAAAGGATTTCTTCAATCATGTTATTAAGAGATCTGCAGTTAAACACCCATCCATGCACACACACATATATGAAGCTCAATTGGCTTAGAATCTTGTCTTAATAACACTCCTTAAATAAGGAAAATAGCCCCTGAAGAATTTTGCTGCATATGACGCGATGATCAATCCTCATTCAACAAAGGGAACCATGATGATTCTCTATGTAACGCGAAGAATTTTCCCGGGTTTGATTTACCTCGTGCAGGAGGGCTATTTGATAGATTGCTACTTGAATCGACCTCTTTGCCAAACCAATATATGCTTCGACAATCTGTTGTGGTTAAATTGGGGGGGATTAGATAATATGAATCTCATGCGGTTGACCGGCAATTTCTCACTCATTATAGAATTCATATCAGGCTGTCAAATCCCTGAACATGGACAGAGCTTAGCGGCAAGAAAATTTATATCCGTCGTGGAAGACATGCCTCATTGTAGTTATGCAAGGGAAGAGAAATGGTCCAACCAGAGTGAACTCTACCTCAAGTTTGAGTGGAAGTGTACAAATTGGATTTTTCATGTCATTTCCTGAAGATGAGTACAGTATTATACAGCTACTGTATCTATGAATCTTCTCTGAATTGCAAAACTGAAGAAAGGACAAACAAGTGAGTACTTGAGATTAACCAGCCATCAAGGTGGCCCTAAGAAACTCTCTTTTTTTTGCAGTATGCTTGGTTAACCACCAGATAATGTTTCAAAAGAGCCTAATTGCTTGTGGGAGCATCACTGCAGTGGAGGTTAGAGATGAATGGATTATAGAATCAATCATCGCCCAAGCTCTCAGAAAGTATATCACTGACACTGTCTCGACCAGTTGAATAATCAGATGCCAGGTTTGTACAGTCTACTTCCTCTCCAGCCTTGGATCCTATTACCAATCCATGGGTTTTAGCATCCGGTACCCAACCCTTTTCCAACATCAAGTCTAACAACTGCTGAGCTTTGCTCTTGTTACCCTCTTTCCAGAAGCCATTAATCAGTAAGCTGTATGTATCTGAATCTAGAATTTCATAATTGGAGACAACTATATCAATCGCACAGGAGATCATATTTAACCTAGAAAAATTGGCAAAATGAGACACTAACTCAGATAAGACATCTGTTTCAGGCAATGAACCTTCACCAATCATCAGATTGAACAGAGATGCAGCATCTTTCATCCGATTCTGCAAGACCATGGTGTTTATGACGATGCAATAAGCTTCTGCACCAATTCTGCATCCTTCCACCAGCATGAGCGAGTACATGGCCAGAACATACTTAGCACTCCATTTCCTAGCCAACCCGTGCAATATGATGGTATATGCATCACTTGTACACATAGTACCACATTTCATGGCCAATTTTCTAACTTTTAATGCCTCATCAACACCTTTTGTGTCATAGACACCTTTCATCAGCTTACTAAATGAGCAAGATTCAAGAGGAACTCCACTCTCAGCCATGTAATTAAACACTTCAGCAGCCTCTAGAGTCTTCCTCTCCTGGCAAAGACCTTCAACTAGCTTAGAGTAAGAGAGAGAGTCCAAAATCCAACACTTGGCACAAACATGATTGAATATCTCAAATGCATTATCGTACTTCCCTAATTTACAACAGCCAACAACGAGAGCTGATAATGTGAGGGAATTAGGACTGAAACCGCTAACAGACATCCTGCCAAGAAATCCAATAGCTTCTCTGAGCCTGGAGTGCTCACAAAGCCATCTGATCAGTATATTCCAGGTACAGCAGTCAACTATATTCCTATGAGACATTTTCTCAAACAGTTCTTTTGCCAATAGAACTTTTCCAGCACTGCAGCAACCTTCCAGCAATCTATTGTAAGCAGAAGTTGAAGAAACTTGTTTGTCTTCCAAGAACTCTACCGCCTCATCTAATCGCCTAGACATGCAAAAAGTATTCACAATATCCTCAAATGCGTCATCTGAGGGCACAACACCATAATCTATCATACTCTCAAGAATGTCCTTCGCCTCATCAACCAAAAAGTTGTCGCACAAATGATGGATAACACTATAGTAAATCCCTGGTTCAGGAGGAAAATTAGAAGCCTTCATCTTCCTGAACAAGCACATTCCCACCTCCAGCTCATGTTCACTTAAAACAAGAGGAATGACACAGGAATAAAAACTTAAATCCAGCTCAGTCCCCAGTTCGAGCATCTCGCGCAACACCAAACGCGATTCATCCACTCGGTTTTTGGCAAGGAGATTCTTAACGAGTATCTCGAAGGTTCTACCATTTGGAGTACACCCCTTCTTATCCATACTTCTATATTGATCCAAAGCATAATCAACCAAATCAGCCTCAAGCAGAGCCTCTAACAAATAATTCAAAGTCTCAACCGTCGGTACTCCTCCTGCTTTGACCATTTCTTTATATACAAACATAACATCCCTCAATTTCCTATTCTCCTCCACAAGGGCACCCAGCACAGCATTGAACATATCTATAGAAGGTTTATAATCACCTAAGTTCATGCTCGCGAGAACCCGCATTGCTTCGTCGAGCTTACCGTGCTTCACGAATTGATCAACCAGGGAGCCCAGAGCAGCCTCAGCTTCAACCCCTACGCATCCATCCGTAATCATACGCTGACAAAACCCATCGATTTCTTGAACTTGCCCAGCCAGACCAAGCTTGAGAATCATCGTGGAGTACGTATCCACGGTGTGGCGGAATGCCTTTTGGAGGGAGACCCATTTGAACACCTTCACCGCAGATTCCACGTCGCTGGTGCTCTCGAGAACCCGGATTAAGCTCTCCGGGGCGAGCTTCCTTCTCAAGAACCTAAGGTTAGCCTCGAAGTCCGAGGCTTTCGGAGGATTCCGGTCGTTTTCCGAGTGAATTTCGACGCCGACCGCCGCGCACGGGATCGAGGAAAAGCGGGCAGCTAGATTGACCCATGTGGGGATTCTTCCGAGAGATGCTAAAGCCGAAAGCTTTACGGACATTGAAGGGATTCATGAGCCTGGGTCAGTTCATGGAGGACGAAACGATCAGAAAGATTCGAACACTCGCCTCGAAGAAGAGCAGTAGCTTAGCAGATGCCTGGATCGGCGGAATTTCTACAGAGGTTTCAGCGACAGAGCAGATGTTGAGTTTTACGACGCCGTTTAT
The DNA here is from genome assembly GCA_014182845.1 of Corymbia calophylla. Lineage (NCBI taxonomy): Eukaryota > Viridiplantae > Streptophyta > Magnoliopsida > Myrtales > Myrtaceae > Corymbia > Corymbia calophylla. The sequence goes on from CM024700.1 coordinate 12,899,637, forward strand.
CTTGCCGGGAAGGTTACTTTCTCTTTCCGATGGGTCACTCTGCCTTTAGTTTTATGGGCAGAATTTTCTTATCACCACTTCTACTAACAATTTTTTTCTCAATTCTAAATTCTTTTTTAAATGTATTTTAAGGCTTTTTTTAATTCGTGAAAAATATTACATTTCAAAATCACTTTCCAAGGCATTTTTATGAAAACTGAAGAATTGGAAAATATTTTCCATCGTTTGAAAAGAAAATTCTGATTTGATTTTCCTAAGTATGTATACACTATTTGGATGCTGGTGATTTGCACAGGGATAAGCCAAGGAATCTTGCATGGGCACCAGGATCTCGAGGCCAACCTCAATGGTCATCGACTTAGGCCTGGGCACCTTCATCTCGAGCAAGAGCACAGTCACTAGTCTTGAGTTCACAAAAGTCGGAATGGAGGACTCGATGCACGCATGTTGCTTCGTGGCGCATCGGCTTGAGTCCACAAAGGAAGGGCGTAAGGCCCCAATGCCCATGCCCAATTCTCCAACACCCAAGCCTAGTCCACAAAAGCCAAGTGGGGACACAATTGCCTGAGTCGAGACCCTAGTGACTCGAGTCCCTAGCACTCAGGCTCAAGTCCTGAACACTTGAGCCTTGATCCATCGAGGCTAAGCTCTATATGTTGGTGGCCTTGATCCATCGAGGCTAAGCTCTATATGTTGGTGGCCTTGCCTGAGGACTAACTATGGGATCCAAATTTTCATCATAGTTTATAATATTTTAGATATTGAGTTAGTGAAAGCTAATGATGGAATATAATTAGTATAATAATTGTCAACGAGAACCAAATGTGCTCATGAAAACGTACCAAATAATTTTCAAATGTTATAATTTTATTGAGTTTAGGAGTCCTTATTTTTTTTATATCTTTTGTTAATAATTTTAGTGGTTTCAAAATAATTTTCAAATTTACAAACATTTGAAACGAATACCAGTTTCCTTATTTATTTACTGCAATGCAAATTATCAACTCAAAATTACCTAATATCTCTATCTTTTCACTCAAATCATGCCATTTGTTACCCCTTTATCTTAAACATATGTTTTAATTCTCACCTAGTTATTGCCTAGAGGGAAAATTGTCCGAAAAGTCCCGAAACCTATTGCATTTTGTCAATTCCGTCTCAAACTTTTCAATTTTACCAATTTAGTCCTAAACCTTTTTAATAATTTGTATATTAAGTTCATCTGACTAATTTATCCCAAAAATGCTTACATAGATACCCAGTCAATGCCAATCGGCCTACATGGCTGGACTGGCCCTGACGTGAATGCTAGACATCAAAACGGCTACCGTTTTTTCTTTCGTTTTCATTTCATTGCGTTGCGTTTCAATGTAGAGAGGCCTTCTTGTAGGTTTTAAAGTAGAGAACTTCTTACCCCAAATCAAAAGCATCAAAAAGCCCTAATTCCAAAAGTTAGAACATCATAGCCCCAAATTGATCGATCACATTCAAGATTCATCAATCTCATAAGGGGATTTCTAGGGATTTTCCTGAGCAGCTCGAAAGTGACCTCGACGAAAGCTGGTTAGGCGCGATGATCCAAGCAAGGGCAATGGAGTCTGAAGCTCAACCTCAATGGACTCAGGCTCGAACTCTATGATTCGAAGTCCCATGTCTTGACCTCGATTGACCCCAACTCAGGCTTGAGGGACCCAAGCCCATGCCCAAGCCTCAACGCTAGCCCCAAGCATGGCCTATGCGAATCCAAGCTCGGGTCCCGAGGATCCGAGCATAGGTACTGGGGTCCCACACTCAGCCTTTGTGGACCTAGGCTAATTGCTAGGCAATAGGCATGAGAATCGAAGCCTTGAGCCCAATCTCAATGGACCCAGGCATTGATACCGAGGTCCTAGGCTCGACCTAAATGGACTTCATCGCGAGCATAGTGACCCAGGCATAGACATTGAGATCCTGCACCCAAGCACGGGCTCCGAGGACTTGAGCACAGGCACCAGGGTTGATGGCCAAACCTCGATAGACTCAAACCTAGGCGCCAAGGACCCAAGAACAAGTGTTAGGGTTCTTGTACCCAAGCACAGAGATTTTGATCGAGCGTTAATATTTGGCCATATTTTGAAAAATGATTTTTGATATTTGAAAAAGGTAAATCATTTTCCTAAATTTAAGTATTGGTTTTCTATTTATTGGGAAACATTTTCCATGGACTCATTTTCTTAAACGATCCGCATGCCAGTAACTGAGAAAATTGTTTTTATGAAACAAAAGAAATGTTAATAAAAATAAAGCTATATTAGAAATTCCTTGTCAGTATTAGAATATTTCAAAAAGATATATAGTATTTTTTTTTTTTATAAAATAAAAGTTGAAATTTGAGAAGGGCGAATCTGGAAATACATCCCTGGTAGAAAGCAAAAATCCTTCCAAACAGCTCACTTGGCTTCAGGAGAAGTAAACATTGGACCAGCAGTATTAAACATGGTGGGCTTACACTATACTTACATATACATGAAGCAAAGTATTAGATATAGACAGAACGACTAAGGATTATGCTCAGCTACTATCTTGTCGTAAAAATGAACTAATTTTCATAATGAGTCGGTCGTCTAGCTTATTTAATATAAGTACTTTTTGCAAATACGCGTTGCTGTAAAATCACAAATTGCGAAAAGTATATTGTGCGTTGATTACACCGTAATGTGATGTAATTCATTCAAATCAATTATGTGTTCGAAGTGTAAAAATCTCTCCTGATGTAATCGCTGCATAATAGATCTTCTCCCATTGTGATTCCTGCATTATGTGATCATTATGTCCTGGACACTGCGTAATAGATCTTCTCCCATTGTGATTTCCTGCATCATGTGATCATTATGTCCTGCGCCGCCTCGTTGTTTAACAAGGAGTTCCAAGGGAAAGCAATATAACTAGATAAATTTCTTACTAATTCATTCAATATCACTCAATAAACATGTCGAATTACTGTGGAATTATGGGCCAAAGCCAGAAATAGGCAACATTCCGGAAAATCGTTTGCATTTCTTTGCACCTTCCTTTTCTAAACCTTAGCAACAAATTCATATACAGCAGTAGCAGGCAAAAAGCATCCATGCAGAGACCCCTGCTTTGAGTAAGATGGTCCTAGAGAATATCAACCTGGCCAAAGGGTGTTCCTTCTAACAATTGCCGAAACTACCAAACTCATGCAAACATTCCTTACTATGAATAACAGAGGCATTCCTCATGCCAAAACTTAAACGACATGTCAATAATAGGAAGAGAAATTAATGACAGCTTATCTCACAGGATGATCAGTAACAGATAATAGGCTTATCAAAGATATCCCACAATTACATCACCCCTTTCAGTTTACATCTCCTTGACAAGAACTGTAAGCAAGATCCGGAAAAGGACAGATACAAATGGCAAAGTAAAGTCTAAGAACCAACAAGCTTCACTGAGTATCATTACCTTATTAATACAGCAATTACATTTCACTTTACATAAAGCTCAATGGCTTCGTTCAAACTTCAGAGAGCTCATTTATGGCACCCGTCTGTGCATAAAACTTCTCTCCTCTTACTTTTGTCGACATCATGTGAGATTTTATGTGAATGAAGCAACATGGTAATGGGACATAAATTGGCATCGGCTCGTAAACCATTAAGTAGAGCTTCGGAAAAACTGATCATGTAGAGTTTCGATGGTGCATATTGGAGGATCCACAATTCCATAGCCAAAGACTAAACTTCCAGCAGCATCTCAGAGAAGACCCATTTTACAACAAACTAGTAGCATCTCTTGCTCAACTTCTTTTGACTGTCTAAGCATCAGATCAATGAAGCAAGGAGCCATTTTGCAAAAACCTCCAACTTGCTCCATAAGAAAAGACCAACAGTAAATTCCACCATAATATAGTTGCGTGAATAGTTAAATCCATAGAACGATTCCATGCATCTCGGTTCTAAAAGGTCCCAGCGTAAGTTGGAAAGATATCATCATATGCCTATAGTCAAAACACCTAAGGCAAAAATGTAAAGCACATGGCAGAGGAATCTATATCCAACAACTTGCGAACCTCAAAGTTTCATGTTCCAAGGGTTTACCTACTCCTTCAGTACATTGGACCAGGATACGGCCCTTGGTTTTCTCAGATACCAGTCATCCAAATGATTGCAACTTACCGCATTTTCATCAAATACAACCCACCTTGATATTCTGTGTATGGTACACTTCCTTGCAAGATCACCTCCTTGGTTATGGCAGATAGAGGATCCAGGACTAGGAAAGGTGAGTTATAAATTCCAAAGAAAAAAAAATCTGATGGGCAAATATCAAAAGTCGAAGAATCCTAGGTGGAGATGGGGTAATAGGGGCTCACCTCCTCAAGCCCCCTCGGATATACCTACACTCCTTGCCTATTCCCAACCATCCCCCCATCCGTCGTCACTGGCCACAGAGCTGGTGTTGGCCTCCACGAGAGTAATCTTAAGAGGCTGCCATCCTGATTGGTGGTGCACTATCCATCTTTTCACCGTAAGTATTATGTTTAGAATTCGTAGAACATCACCTAAAGCAAGTTGTTTCAAGCACATGTGCTTCATAGTAGTACCTGCTTCATACCTAGATGGCAAACAAGAGAACATGTAAGTGAATCTTTCTCAATGCAAAAACTGTTGAAATACCATGAATGAATTCTCAATAAGAGGGCTAACCTGCACTGAGAAGCCAGAATTGCAGACCGTCCTACGGATGATGTCAAGAAATTCTGAATCTCATTCCATGTTGCTTTAGGATAATCCTTTGCATTCCCACCCAGAGGGTTCACACAATTCCATAGTTTTTCATTCTTACCAACATACAATTTATTGGCGCCTAAATTTTGCTTCACTATCATTTGATGCTCAATGGCACTCTCTAGGCCCTGTTTCACGTCAGTGTTGCGATGCTTCGGATCTCCATATCGAATGCAATCGATTATATTGGCTTCAGTTGGCAAAATCTTTTCGTTCTTTAGGGTGTCCAAGGCAAGTAAGATAACTCCTATAAGACCTTGTATGTACTCGGAAGGTTTAGGATATCCAGGAGTTCCCCAAGTACCATTACTTGGAAAATCAGGAGTAGATGGGGCAGAGGAAGTCGAGGATGGATACTCAGGGCATCGAGGAAACCTATTGTTCTTGTTGTCATGATAGGTAGATGGCTTGTTTTTGACAAGGTTAGGGGTCTGTTTTAGCTCTCCATTCTGCTGATGAAAAGTAGAAGGATTCTGAACATTGCTTGGTTGAACCGAAATATTTAACTTACTGATGTCCGGAAGACCCTGTGAACTGCTAGGCCTATCTGGCCTAGGAGGCACCATAGGAGTGCTACTAAACGGAGGATTGTAGGGCGGATACAAATTCGCTCGTGGCAGTGCAGGTTGCACAGGAAAGTCTGGCCTTGGAGGAGGTGGATAATGAATCTGATAATTGCCTTGCCCGTTGCTATGGCTCCAAGAAGGATCATGATTGCCAGGGAAAACAGATCCACCATTGGGACCCCAGTGGTTAGGATAAAAGCTCGAATTGTTTTGATCATCTCCAGACACAAAGGGGGCACTCGAATTCTTTGAACCAGAATGAGCCAAATTTTTCCGGTTTGCTTTTCCTTTAATATGTTTGGGGTCATTACCCTTTCCCATATTGGAAAACTTCTGGTTCCCTATATGAGAACTTTCATAACGGACGTCCCCAGGTTGCTTCATCGGAAAAGAATTAGAAACTGGGGCCGGTAATGTATCCGAACTAGAAGAAACTAAAACATAATTAGGCTGTTGTGACTCGACGCTCGTCATAGGAGGCCCACCAGCCACGAGATTGGTCCACAACCACACGGTCTTTGCAGCAGCCTGTAAGGGTGCTGATGCCTTTTGAGGCTGCGCTAAAAGAATGTTGTACCTTCTCATGCGCAGCTGATGAAGAGCATTAGAAAAGTCTCGATCACCAGAGATCAAAAGATAATTAGCTGGTGCAGGATTGTCCACGGCCCAGAACAACATGTCCACCAGTATCTTCTTATCGCTCGCATCTTTAACACCTGCGAATGTTAAACTGACTCAGCTTATGTTCCTATACCGAAAGCAAGGCAAGATAGCAGTAGCTCCACGGTCAAGCATATCCATATGCAGAGAACAAATTTGAGCTAAATTCAGGTGCAAAGATGCCGTAACAACCGAGTAGATCTAACCATGCCTCTTAAACTAGAAACCCAGTAACTGCAGAGGTCCAATGACCATTTAGTATAGATGCCTTTTAAAGCTCAATCAAAGTAGACCCAGAGACAAACCCAGGCATCCCTAGCCCCAGATCAAGAAGTTCATACTTAATTCAGCTGAAGCAACTAAAATTAACCGAAAAGACAATTCATGGCCGAACAGAACACACACACAGAGTCAAAAAATCAAATCTTTCATCAAACGATCGCAAAGAAGGAAAACGACGAAGCGACCCATCAATCAGCACCCACAGGCGGAGGCAAGGAAGGAAGGGAGGGAGGGAGGCGTTGTTACCGGCGGGGACATGGTTGAGGGCGATGCCGGTGCTGGAGAGCGCCTGCTGGACCGCGGCGGGGATGCCTGTGGTGTCGCCGTACGAGGAGATGGAGACGGGGCCACTGTAGTTGAGCTTGGCGAGGGCGGAGCTGATGTTCTGGGCGATCGCGTGGGGGTCGCAGCTCTTGGGCACTTGGCAGTTCTCGATGTCCCACCACACCGACGTCTTCGCCTTCACGTACTGCGCCTCCGCCAGGCCGCCGCCTCCCCCGTCGCCGCCGCCTCCGCCGCCCATGGTTTCCCTCCCCGAGATCCTCGCCGGAGAAGATCGCGACGGTCGAAACTGGTCACATACGCGCGAATGCAAGAACTGGGTCGAGCTCAAACCAGTGCGCGGTGTCCTCTAGAGAGAGAAAGAAGAGAGAGAGAGAGAGGAGAGACAGACAGACGAGAGGTAGGTGGAGGCTTTGGGGAAGATGACGACGCTTTCAAAGGTTTTCTTGGCCTTCGCTACCTTTGAACAAGGTTCAAAGTCCGTCCTTGGTATACTATGATATTAACGATGCCTTTTTTATTTCTTTTTATTTTTATTTTATTTTATTTGTTCTCAATTATATACTCGTTCTTTAATAAAAAAGAAAGTAAATTTATAAATGGAGAAATTAGGGATTGTGCCCCGTGCAGGGTCGCGATTTCGACACAATTCACGCGCCGCATAGAAAGCGCTTTGAAGGAAAAAGGGACAAATCGAACCGGTCATAATTTATGATCGAATCGAACCGGCTATTGGGTCTGATGTTCGGTTCGGATTCTAATCGGACCGATCTATTTCATCTTGTCGATTTTTATTTTTTATGTTAAAAAAAAATACTTTGGAAGGGGAATGATGACTCTAAAATTTCTTGAAAAGTTTAATATATTTTGGGGACAGGGTGTTAGTTTGGAATTCCTTGACATAATCTTTTCATGTGATTCAATAGATCTTTTACTTGCCAAATTTGACTTCAAATCATTCTCTTCCTACAATAGTTATAATAAATTTCCTTACATGATTTAATTTATTGGAAACTTTGCTTTATATATTTAGCATATTTTCGATTTCCTCTTTGAATATGCCTAAACTTCTTTTTCAAGTAAACATAATAAGTTCGACCAAAAAAAAAAGTAAACATAATAGGCCACATAGTTGCGACTTCAAAAATCACAACAAATATGAGAGCTAGAGCAACTTCAATTTTTTTTTTTTTAAAAGTCACTTCGATTCTAAATGATAGACAACAAAAGAAAATATAACCTCCAAATAAATAAATAAACCCATTTCATTAAATTTTTTGGACCATCTTTTTTTACTCGAAAAAAAAAGCCATTTTAAATCGAATCGACTAGTCTTTGCTAATCCCTTTGTATAAGCCGAAATCCAAAATCCAATATAATTCTATGGCGTTTTTTTTCCTCACAAATTCGGAATTTGATTTTAATCCAATATACCATGTTTTCTAAAAGTGACAAAACATCAATATCTTCTTATCTTTTACTTTTTTAACTTTACAAACCCTTAAAAAAATAAGGGATTATTTCACAATTACACCTAAAGCTTGGACATGGATGGGACGTGAAGAAAGTGTTCAATGTGAAACTTAGAAAATGTGAAATTTAGGAGGAGGTCCACTGGTGGAATTTTATGACGAGGAGACGGTGCCGCGACGAGTGCGAATTGGTTTGAGCGGAAGTGGTTAGGTTGGGTGGTGCGCTCGGGGGTCAACGAGAAAACTATTTAATAGTCAAGTGTTAAATATATATAATTTAAATAATGTTGACCGTAAGTGTGAAAAGATAATACTTTCATATAATTTACAAACTATATTAAATATTTACCAATAATGCAGAAATCACATTGAATACATTAATGTCTAAGGATGATGACATTACACGAATTGAACTAAAGTTGAGGGATTATTTATGTCTCTTTCCCTAAATAATTCTAGAACATCATTTTTATAATTCAAGATCACAGTCGCATTTACTTTGTTATCCTAATTGGGATCGACACAACGATCTGCCACTGTGGCCCTCCACTCAAATCTTAATTTCCGAAAGCAAGAATCGAACCTACAACCATCGATTTCCAGGCCGGAAAGCCGGTGCCAACGAGCCAATTTCTGGAATGGGGCTAGGCACGGGATACGATCGCATTATGCTTAGCGAAGGAGTGGGCATGCTTTTGGTGACGCCCATGATTTGTTCGCTTTTGTAGCTTTTGTAGCTTTTGTGCATGTCTTTATCTTGAACCACCTCATCTTGTCGATAAAAATTAGACTAGTGGGGCTTTATAAAAAAATATTGATTTTGCAGACTAACCCCAATTATTTAGCGCACGGCGGGCGTGTAAAGCTCAATGTATGAAAGTGGTTGAGTCACGGGGTACGGGTCCTTAGGAGAATGTAATTGTATAGTCCATTTCCTAGTTAGAAATAGTTTCTAACCATTATCTTTCTGATGGAAATTGTCTAATCGATCCTCAATTTATTGTGTGGGAATTAATTTAGTCATAAATTTTTCAATTTTGCCAATTAAGTCATAAACATTTACGTGAAATTCCAATATAGTCATTCTGGCCGATTTCCTGCATAGAAGTTGCTAACGTGGCAAACTGCCATATCAATTAGAAGGATTGCATTGGATTTTCGAGCAAAAGGTCGAGATTCAATTGTCAAAATTAAAAAGTTCAAAACTAAAATAGCATAGTAAAATAGATTTAATATTGATCAGGTAATTCCCTATTTGATTTCTGATGTATTTTCCCATCTACTTCATTGTATTGAACTTTTATAACCCATCTAAGAGGGGCAAATTTGGGAACAACTGATATGAGCCATCCAAATAGTGTCGCAATGATATCTTTCATTCAAAATTTACCATCTAAAAACTATTAGAATTTGTCCCACTAATCATCAAATGAGCACCTAAGCCGAGAGATTTCTCGATTAACGGCGAATAATGAGGAGGCGGCTGGGCCATTCTTTTCTTCTTTGACGTGGGAGCCGGCTTGACTATGACTCCTTCCCAAGTCCAAGTCACACAGCCAAAGCAAATCATGCAGCGCCCGAAGAGAAGGGTCCACTTGACTTTAACCCCTTCAATGAGGAATTAGCCTTTTGGAATTTGATGCGACCCGTTTCGTGGGTCACGCCCGAAATATTCTCGTTTCCACAAAGCAAGCTGGTCTAAGTTTCCAGACTGCTCGTGTCCCCCTCGTCTTTCCAATGTCACACGCCACTCCGAGGTCGGCCAAACACGCATCCTCCATTAATTGTCGAGTCCATTTGCGTGACCTACACAGATACGAGTTCAAAGCGGGGAAAAGGGGGGAGAAGCATTCGGTTTCGTGACATCGAATTTCGGGAGAGAGAAAGACGATGATGAGTGTGCACGGGACGAGGGTTTTAAGCGCATGGAAGATCTCCCATTAATGAGCAAAGCGAAATACAACTTCTCTCGTTATCACTTGGGTCGTGTGGGAGGGTTCGAGCGCGACTCGTCACGTGTGTTTGGTAAAATACGGCGAATGAGGAGGATTGAACGTGGGAGGGCAGATGTCGGTTGATGTTATTAGTGCTTGATACGTGGCTCAATCGAGATGCGAATGCTTGGAGCTGGAAATTCGAGAGAGTTGGATTTTTCTTAATCATGAAGGGGGCTCCCCTTTGTGTCAAAAGAAGAAGAAGGGGGATTCCTTTTAACATGTGGAGGAAAAGAAGAAGTACGATTTTTTGTCGTTTTGCTGGGGCAACGTCGACTCTCGAATATCATGATTTTATGTAACTGTTGGAAATTGGAAGAATTACGCAAATAATCTTTTAAATGTTGACTCGACGGGCAATGTAATTTTTAAAATTTAAAATTATTTAATGTAATTCATGAATTTTAACTTAATATGTGATATAGTCCTTAAATTTTTACTTTATTTAACACGGTTTTTGAATTTTTGGTATATGTTTAAATTAGTTCTTGGACTATATGAAGATATTCGATATTGTTCATAAATTTAAATTAATGGAAAGATAACATGGGATATTTCCATATAGTTCGAAGACTGGTTTGAATATTCACTAAAAGTTCAGGGACCACATTGCATATTGGACCAAAGTTTAAAAACCATTTATGTCATCATCTCTAAGGGTGATTGGTTCTCAATCCGATCCACTTGAATCGGTCACTTGGCAATTCCGCCTCCAAATTTCAGTATTCTGAAAGTAAATTTTTCCCCCAAAAGTGGCACACGATAGACTAGATAAATCCTTCCCCCAAAAAAAAGGTTGGACTATTTGCTACTTTAGGGTTTGTTCTTATCTTTAAGAAATTAATAAAATATAGTCATTTTGGTTTGATCCCCCGAATTGGGAATCATACCGAAAATCACTAGTTCCATAAAAATGGAACTACGAACCAAACCGATGCCATCGGGAACCACCTAGAACCGATCGGTCTGGTTTGATCCAAGCAATTCCCTCCCTATTCCATTAATCCAATATGCTCACCCCTAATCATCCTGTGGAGAAATAAGTTAGAGAAGGAAGAAAGTCCAGCTTTCTTTCTTTCTTTCTTTTTTGGTCAGAAGTGACTAAATGGGAAATTTGTCCCAAAAAATTTAACCACGGCAACCAAATACATTCTAAACTTTTAATATTATCATTTTACGAGAAAAACGATAATGAATGAGCATAGGACGAGAAATTATTAATCAAGTAGTCTCAACAGTTATGTAGAATGCTCAACATGAGAGAGAAGATATGAGAGGAAGGGTTTTATGCACACGGAAGATCTCCGATTAATAAGCGAGGCGAAACAGAAGAGCTCCTCGTTATCATTTGGGTTGTATAAGAGGGTGTAAGCGCAACTCATCACATGTATTTGATAAAAAATAGTGATATGGAGTATTCAATGAGCGAGGGAAAATTTCAATTGCAAGCCTCAACCACTTAGGGCGCGAATGATAACATTTCTGTTCCAGAAATCATTTCTGGAACATAAATAGATTTTTCTATTTATATTTACCAGTTTACCAAAAACGCGTGTTTGATAACGACAAAAATTTCTACTCTTGAAATAGAAATTCGTTTGATAATAAAAAAAATGTTACTTTTCTAAGTAGCGGCGATAATGGGAGGAGTGGCGACCGGCGAGGGACGGCGAACGGTGGCGGATGGCGAACGGTGGACGGCAGACGGCGGACGGCGGTCGTCAGTCGCCGGTCGTCGGTCGTCGGTCGCCGGTCATCGGTCGTCGGTCGCCAGTCGTTGGCCGCCGCCACCACCGGCCACCGTCCTCCGGTTGCCGATCACCGGTCGCCGGCCGCCGTCCTCCGGTCGCCGACGGCAGCGGTGGTGGTAGTGGTCGGCGGTGGGTGGAGGGTGGTGGTGGTGGTGGTGAGCGACGGACAAAAATTCTTCCCAGGTGAGAAATAAAAAGAGAGAAACAATTTCGATTTACATTCGAGAAAATAGAAAAGTAAAAAAATTTTATTTCGATTTCTATTCCAAACCTATTTACGGAATAGAAATTTGTTCCATAAATAAAAATGAAATTTTTTTACCAAACGGATTTCTATTCGGAAATAGGTGCGGAATAGAAATCATTATTCCAAATAGAAATAGAATGGTTACGTACGCGCCTTAATTCCCTTTATATATTTATCTTTCTTACGAAAAGGAAATACTCTTTAGGTGTTTTACATTTGAGGGATTCCGAGGCCCGTACAATACCTCAGACGAAATAGTTTAAGATACTAATCAAAACTTGTAGGGCTTGATATATAGCTCAATCAAGATTTGAATACTATATGTGGAAATTTGAGAAATTTGGATTTTCCTTAATCATGAAGGATTCCCTGTAACATATGAAGGAAAAGAAACACGATTTGTCTTTTTGCGGAGGCAAAGCCAGCTCGTGAATATCTTGACTTTATGTAACTATCATTAAAATTAGAAAAAGTACATAAATAATTTTTAAATTTTAGCTTAATGTTTGCTGTGATTTATAAACTTTTAATTTATTCAATGCGGTCTCCAAACTTTAGCCTAATAAGCAATGTGGTCTTTCAACTTTTCTTTTGTTCAATAAGATTATTGAATTGTTGATACATGTATAAATTAGTCTCTAGATTATATGAAAATCTTCAAACATAAATTAATGGAATGATAATATTGAATATTTCATATAAACCTGGGACTGGTTTGAACATTTTCCAAAAATTCAGGAATTACATTAAATAAATTTAAAGTTTAAGGGTTATATTGCACATTGAATTAAAGTTTAAGGACTACATTAAACAAGTTAAAAGTTCATGGATCACATTGAATATTAAAATAAAGTTTAAGAACCATTTTAGTCATTATCCCCAAGAGAAATGAGTTAGAGGAGGAAGTGAGTCTAGCTTTTTCTCTTTTTCTCTTTTTTTGTCAAAAGTGATTAGGTGGGAAAATCGTCTCATAAATTTTAGTCCGATGGCTAATTTAATTTTATATTTTTGAATTCTACTAACTTAGGAGAAACACGATAGTAATTGTGCATGGGATGAGAAATGATTAATCAAGAAGTCTCGATGGTTATATAGAATGCCCAACGTGAGGGAGAAGGCATGAGAAGAAGGGTTTTATGCGCATGGAAGACCTCCAATTAACAAGCAAAGCAAAATAAAAGAGGTCCTCTCATTATTATTTGGGTTATGGCTCCATCAAGATTCCGACACTAAAGCTGGAAATTTGAGAAAGATGGATTTTTTCTTCATCATGAAGGGGTTCCCTTCAACATATGGAGGAAAAGGAGGAGCACGATTTGTCTTTTTGCTGAGGCGAAGTAAACACTAGAATATCTTCATTTCAAGGAAACGTCACCAAGGGAAATGAGTTAGAGAAGGAAAGTGAGTCGAGGCTTGACGAGGTAGGACTAGGTGAAATATTGTCCAAAAAGGCTAAAACTTATCATCGATTTAGTCTTAAATTATTTAATTTTGCGATTAATATATCTCAGTTGTAGACATTGCACTATGCACGAGTTTTAAAGATAATTTTTGGCTTGTACAAATTTGAGGTGAGCTACAAATACCGTGCTATTATAGCAATTCGGGTTGATTCTTTCTAAATGTCAAAGTTCACGAAGAGGTTCGAGCCTTCTTTCTTGAGAAGCCAAGTTCCGTGCCTAGAAGATCATAATTAGTTGATATCTTCACAAAAGCATCGGGAAATGACACTTTCAAAAATATTGCTAATGGGTTGGGTATGAAGGAATTATAGATACCAATGGGAGACTTCTACTTATAAATTGTGACACATCTATAGTTAGAATTTTGAATGTTTTATTCCTATTTGTGGCTAGATATTATGGATAAATTTTTCAATTCTAAACTTATTATACTAATGATAATTCTTCTAAGCTTTACAATTTTGACAATTAAGTCATAAATATTTATGTGAAATTCCAATATACACTTTCTGTCAATTTTTGCCGAAAATTGCCAGTCACATAGATAGAATAGCTGGTGATGATTAGACCATTACGTCAGCAATTGCTGACAGAAATTGACCATAAAGACTACATTGAAATTTCGCACAAATATTTAAGATTAAATTGACAAAATTGAAAATTTTATGATTAAATTGGCATTTATATAATAAGTTTATGATTGATTGCGTAATTTTCCCTAAATGCCATCAAGTCTCTTCATCATTCATGTATATATATACATAAGGAGATATCATAGGAAGTACAGCTTTCACGTTGAAATTTTCATTTGTTGCAAAATTTACATGACAATTGTTCTACTTTTTCTACAAATGATTATTTAAATAGAAATTAACATGACAATTGCTCATCAATACACGGAGTAATAAGCATTCTGAATAATGACAATGCTTGCAAAGTTCTAAATCAGCAATTTGAAACCTCCATACTTGTTCCTTTTTTTCTTTTTCTTTTTTTTTTCTTTTTTTGGGATTGGCCAAAGGAGCGTGAAAACCTCTCCACGAGCAATTACTTGCTAATGGTTTCCTTTCAATTTTTTTTTTTCTGTTGGTGCAATTTAAACCCTTGAACATCTCGATCTTATGTAAAAATGATTAGATACAGAAGTGGAGATAGAAGTGAGTTGATTCAATTAGGTTCATGACCCGTCCCAACCCTAATGGGTCTAAAACGAGTTTTGAATTTCTTTTTGTGGGATGGGTTTGGGAATAACCTAACGGATAAATCAACATCCAAGCCCTATATGGGCCGTTTAAATCACCTTTGCTCCATCGAATAAACTAGGTTTACAAGTAATTTTGTAATTTTCAGACACACGTTGATCATATAATGGCATTTTTGAACTAGCCAGTGTTTCAAATCTAAGGGTGCGTTTGGTTCGGCTTTGGAGAAATGCATTTGGGAAAATGCAAATATATTTGGGCTAAAGGGGTTTCTCGAAATGCAAATACCGTTTGGTAAATATCACATTTTGTAAATGGACTTTTGAGAAAAAAATTTTAATAAAAAATTTGTAAATAATTTTTTTTTAGTTTAGCTTCCGGCGGCGGATCTCGGCGGCCGAAAGGCTGGCCGAGGTCGGGCAACCTCGGGCGGCGGTCGCCCGGCGACGCCCAGGCGGACGCCTCCGTCGCCCGGGTTTCGCGTAGCCCCGGCGGACGGTCGCTGGGTCTTGCGAACCCCGGGCGACGGAGGCGGCCGCTGGGTCGCCCTCTGTCGGCCGGGTGCGCAAACCGGGCGGTGGTCGAGCGACCCGAGTCGCTCGACCGCCCTGGGTCGCGCGACCAGTGCGCGACCGCCCGAGGTCCGCGACCTCGGGCGCCGCCTAGGTCGCGCGACCGGCGAGGTCGCGCGACCAAGGGCGGCGGTCGCCCCCCTTGGCCGGCGGTCGCCTCCCTTGGCCGGCGATCGCCTCCTTGGCCGGCGGTCGCCGGCGGTCGTCGGCGGTCGTCGGCTTTCCTTGGCCACGCGGGGAAGATGAAGAAGTCAGACGAAGAAGAAGCTTTGCGAGTACGACGGTGCTGATTTTAAAAGGGGTAAAACGGGAATTCCAATTTTTAAATGAGGGTAAGATGGGAAATAAGAAAAATTCATTAACTCCCCCTTAGCATTCCGAGAATGCTAGAATGGGAATGCTTTGCTATGGAGGTCCATTGGCTCAAAGGCCTTTAGGGTGCGTTTGGATGGGCATTTAGAAAGCCCGCGAGCGCCCAAAGCCCCTTTGGGGAAAATGTAGGGTGTTTGGCAACCACTTCCGAGGGGCTTTAGGTTGAAAAGTTGGCCTTGGGAATCTTTGAAAGCTCAATCTAGTAGGGACTAGACACCGTAAACGGGTGGGTTGGGTTGGGTTTGGGTCGGGTCATAAATGGTCCGGCCCAAATCGATCCATTAACCCGTTTATGACTCATTTAAGCATAGTATAAAATTTTTGACCCATACCCAACCTAACCCATACCCGACCCATACCCGACTCGACCCATATTGTTAAAACATTTTTCTATTTAACTAAACTTATGAAAACTTATTCTTATAATCTTTTTTAAAGATTTTAAACTTATTCAAGTTCATTAACAACCCATGTATTTTAGTCTTTTTAATTTTTAAACCCATTATATATACACATGTCAAAATTGGAGTATAACCCATTTATGACCCATTTAAATATTAAATGGGTCAGGCTTTATTTAAATGGGTCATAAATGGGTTATACTAAAAGAAAGCCTGACCCATTCATGACCCATTTAATATTTAAATGGGTCATAAATGGGTTATACACCCATTTTGACAGGTGTAGTAGAGACTAGTATTGAACTTTCAGCATTTTCGGAATGCTGAGAGGCCTTATTAATGAAACTTTGTAGAGTTCCTTTTTTGCCCTAAAAACTCATTAGAATTCCAAGTTTACCCCTTTTTAAAAGAACAAAACCCTCTCTCCCTTCTTCTCCCCTCGCGTTTGCTGCCTTGCTCCCCTCGCGTCTGCTACCTCGCGTCCGCTCTCCTTCGCTAGCAGCTACTCCTCTGCAGGTTCAATCTCTCCTTCGTCTCATTTGTGGGTTTTCTTTTTCGCCTTTTTTATAAACATCGGGTGGCCCATCTACAGGTTCAATCTTTCCTTAGTCTCACTCAGTTTCTCCGCGCTCCTCCCCCTCTTCGCATCTCGCTGTCCGAAGACGTTGTTGGTTGGATCAGCTCGGTCGTGCATTCGCCGGCGTGATATTTCCTCTCAAAAGGGTCCGTCGCTGGTGCTTTCTTGTCTTTGAGTTGATTTGCATTGTGGGGTCAGAGTTAGACCCACTTGTTCTGCATTTTCGATTGATTCCCTGGAAAATTCTGGACAAATTTGTGTTCTTTTGGTTCCGTTTCGCGTGATATCGATTCGCTCGTGTTTCTTCCTCAGTTGGAAGTTTAAAAGCTGGGCCTTACGGCTCTGTGGGATGCTTCGTTATGGTCTTTTGGAAATTGCACGCTGAGTGTTTGATGAAAGTTATGAAAGAGGAGACAAATGTAGAAGAAAACTATCTTTGCTTGTTTGACGCATGATGTGCCGTTGAAACGTGGAATGGAGAAACCAATCGAAACTGAGTTGTGTTACAACGGTTTTCTAGTATCGTATGAGATGGCTTTGTTCATGTATGGTTTTCTCTATTTAACCCATATAATCAGTTGTATGACCGCTTCATGAGATACTTAATCACCGTCGGCGTCGCATAGTATCTCTTGGTCATTAATGCTTTTCGCCGTTTGTTCTAGTGGCAATGGTGTCGGAACCAAGGGTTTATTTGTTTTATAGAAAACTCAAGATTTGGTAAACATTTTCTAAAAGATGATTGTTTATATCACTTAGAAAAATTAGTCAATGAAAAATGTTTTTATTATCGACAACAATTTATGATTAACTATTTTCATAGATGATTAAAATATTTCTCATTCATCCTTTATAAGCAATACAAGTGATATTTTTGGGAAAATGTTATCCCAATCTTGAGCTTTCCGCGAATTAAACCCACCCTAAGTTTCTTATTTACAAGGATCTTGTTTCCACTATGGTTCAATTTGTAAGGACCCACCTACAGCCTTATGTTCTGAAGATGCACTTCACTAACAAGTTTGTAAGTGCCCAAGTGATCCATTCCCCTACTCAAGCTCTTGTCGCGTCTTCGGCGAGCTCACGGAGAAGGCTTTGAGACCAAGCATGGACTCAACTCAAGATGTGGCCGCAGCTGCAAAGATAGGAAAGATACTGGGAGAGAGGCTGCTGCTTAAGGGCATCCCTGCCGTCGCCATCCACTTGAAAAGAGAACAAAAGTATCATGGCATAGTTAAGGCGGTCATCGATTCTGTGAGAGAAGCAGGTGTGAAGTTGCTTTGAGAACTCCTGAACTTATTGGCTGTATTTGTTTTAAGAGTAGTGACCTTCGTTTGAAGTAATCTTCCCTTAAGAAAGATTGAAAGAGAGCGCATGAGATTTTTATGTTGGAGGCTGCTTATAGTGATTTCTTCTTAGTAAGGATAAGAGCATATTGAATGTTTGGGCATGTATGCATCAGAGCCTATGTATTGGCATGTTTGTATCCATCGTTCTATTTCGCTACAAGAACGATGTTTGTAATTTAGGAAATAGTTAAGTTAAGGATGTTTGTAATTTTTAAGGATAATGAGTTTTTTTCCTTGAAGCATATCTTACCACGTTTATTATAATGAAAGTATTCTTCTTATAATTGAGAAAGAGGGTACATGAATTTTTTTCATTCGATATTTTTAGCAAAAAGAAGATTTTATTTTTAATTAAATTGTTTGCACAACATATTTAACATTGTTATCAAATATAAATTTAAAAAAATCCACATTTTTAAAAATTTTAAACAAGTAAAATTTAAAAAGCTTAGATTAATCAAAGAAATGAGCTTTTCAAAGCAGAATTTACCAAACAAAGATTCATTTCAAAGTTGCTTCTCAAAGCGGAATTTACCAAACAAGTCTTTGCATTTACCCCAAAGCCCTTTAGGCTAAATTGCTTTGCATTTCGCCAATGAGCTTTCTAAATGTTGAACCAAACGGACCCTTAGGCCTTTTTGAAATGCAAGTGCATTTCCCCAAGGCTCTTTAAAAAATTTGCCAAACGTGATTGCATTTGCTCAAGGGACTTTAGAGTCCCAAAGCCCATTTCAAGGGCTGAACCAAACGGGGCCTAACTTCTCATTTTACAATTATTTCAATTTAGATTTTTTTTATAAATTTTAACGTTTAACTATTATGGTCTTATATTTTGCGACTATGGATCTCCTAGTTGTAGAAATGCACACCACACGATTTTTTTTGGTATGAAAAAGGGCCAAAGCTGGAAAAAACTTAACATTGAGGATCTATTATCCCGATTTCGTTACCTTATAAAAATGTAACAAATCTCATTGAGGGAGTGAAAAGACCCAACATCCTAATGATTGTTGATTTCCAGATTAAAAAGCTAGTCAACTGAACGATTTTTTTCCTCAATAGTTATGTTGCACTTTGAAGTCGAAATCAAGGGCTAAATGGTCTTTTAACATCTTTAAGCAAAGCATGATTGACATCATCAACTATAAACTCTAGACTAACAAGATCAATGATGACTTTAGAGTCAATCTCAAAAGTTACGTTGCAATTTGAAGTCAAAAGCAAGGGCTAAATGGTCTTTTAACATCTTTAAGCAAAGCACGATTGACATCATCAACCATAAACTCTAGACTGAAAAATTAGTGATGACTTTAGAGTCAATCTCAAAGATGATCTTATGTGAAGTTCAATTGTCATGAGTCAGTAGTTCATTGGTTACGGAATAACCTGTTTGATGCCTAGCTAGGTTAGCCTTTCTTCTATAATTGTTTTAGAGAATAATATGGTAAATAGCTTCCTCGTATCGGATTGTACCACACTCAACTTAATTTGGGTGTTTGATCCATCGAGTGAGATAGCAAATTACTTTAGGCTCAATAGTTGATTTTGGCCTATCACGATCTCATCAGGAAAGAATCATAAGCTTCCGACCAGTTTGTGCACGAAGGATCAACCTTGCACTCAAAGCTCCGTGAAGTTATAATATTTCTATCCTAAAACTCTTAACACTAACTGTCCTAACGTCACTCTCACAAGCTAGTTGTATTCATTTCTTTTGCATTGCTCACTCTTCGCCCAATAACTCTAAGCACAAGGGTACATGAGCATGGAAGAGTCATAGATTTTGACATTATCCCCTACTCAATTTCACAACACCCTTATTGTGAGCTATTCTGTCGCTTCCTTGCATTTCCTAACCATTGACGTGCCACTTTGAATCATACATCGATTGAAACGCTCGTTTAACAAAATGTGCCACTCCATTGATAGCTTCTTTTGATTGCAATTGTTTAGGCACCTTAGGCCACTTGTGCTTTCCCTTATGGCATTTTTTACTAACTACACATTTTGGCATCACCATATTTCACACACTAGGCCCTTTTTTTTTATCTTAGCAAACTAATGAATGTTTCTTCCCTTGTTAAAAATGTGGTAACAGACTTCCTCTTGAGGTTCGTCAATTAATTAGGGAACCTTTACTTTATACCTTGAGGAATCAATTCTTTTTTGTGTTCTCATTGTCATCCAAGAAGTTGGTCGAGAGTTGCACTTTGTTCGAGAACATTTTGCCCTAGTGATTCACTCTCCACCCTCGTAGGATAGGGAAAGCCACAGTTTTTGTGTGTGTGTGACTCAACTCACTTATTTGAGGGGATCTACTATGATACCATCTATCACAAATCAATAGTTCTTAAGACACAGAATAGCTTGTGCAGCGCTTAATAATCGAATAACACTAGCCCAATCTTCCTTCTATAGTTGTTCTAGAGAACAATATGGTAAATAACTTTTTTCATCGGACTATACTATGCCCAGCTTAGCTTGGGTATTTAGTCCATTGACTGAGACAATACATCACTATATGCTTAATAATTGATTTCAGCTTGCCATTACCTCATCAACAATAGCTCTTGACTAGTTCGTGTATGGGAGGTCAATCTAGCCTTTAGAGCTTCATAATAATATACTCTTTATATCCTACAACTCTTAACACCAACCATCTCGATACTACTTTTATGGATCATTTGTATTCATTTCCTTGGCATTATTTACTCTTCACCCAATATCTCCCAACCTTCACTCACAAGAGCACATGAGTACTAAAGAGTCACGAACCGTGACACGATACATTAGTTTAAACATATGGGCGTGGTTGCAAGTTTAATGTGACTTTCACACATTTTCTGTAAGATAAGTTTGTTATTCAAATTTGCTTTACAGTCAACCTCTAATCAAGTTATACTTTAAGTATACACTACCTAATGAGAAGAGATTTCCTAGCTTCTAGCAGGCTGGCTGGGCTACAGTGACAAACCTCTTCGCCTCTGGGCGAATTAAGAGACTATGTCTCGAATTGAACATATCGAATGCGAGACCTTTTAGGTAACGTTCGGAGTTAGCTATATTGTCCTCTCCTTCCCATCCGTTTGTCGGCCTATTCGATCGCCGACATGCTTCCATCTCCAGCAAGACGAGACAGGCCAAGCAATCGTTTGGGCCCAACCATGCCCAATGAGACAGACAAGCGCAAAATTTGATTTCAAACTTTCTCACACGCGCACCCCACCGGAAATTTCATGCCCAGGATCCACACCAACGGCCAAGATCCCTCCACGTGTCGCGACGCGAGCTCGATCCAACCCAAAGTTTTGGATTTGCCGCGCTCTGTTCAAACGAACCACGGGGCCGAGAGGAGCCTAGCTTCGGGATTTGTCGCACCCCGGATGAACCGGAGGCTCGGACACGCGCCGAACCAAAGCCGCCGCCCCCGTAAGCCTACGAATCCGAACCTACCACAATCCCTCTCTCTCTATCTTTCTCTCTCTCCTCTTGTCTTGTTGGGTTTCGAGTGTCGACAAGACACGTTCCTTGAACGCCGAAAACTCTCTCTAAATAATCACTTTTTTCTTTCAAATTTTTTGTGATGACTCCTACGCTTCTGCTTTCTTCTCCTCCTCCTTCCGCTGATGGAGAAAAAGATTGAATTTTTTACGGATTCCCTTTGACTTCCTCCGCTGCGGACCCTCCGATGATGCTGGCCATTGAATCCGCGCCCTCCGAACGTATGACCCAGATTTGCATGAAACGATATTCCATGTCGAGTCCTGTCGCAGAGAAAAAAAGAAAAACCGAAAAGCATTTAAAAAGACTGCGTTTTTAATTATCTTCTCTGTTTTGCATACAGGGGGGGGCTTACGTTTGCGGTCGTTTCTGGGGCTCTCTCTCTGACCCGAGTTTCTCTCTCTCTCCAGCTTGGCAGCTGCTGTTCAGGTGGGTTCTTTGGCTTTTCGTTTCTGGGCGAGCTTTTGTTGCGAGAGAGAAGGCGCGTCTTGTTGTGAATCTGGCGATCTTGTTCGAGCTTCGGAGGTTCTGTGGTTTGGTTCAGATCGGACTTTGAGGCTAGACTCGTCGGGGATGCTTTGAATCCGCACCTTTTCGAGGAAAGAGATCGTGGTTTTCTCTAGTTCATCGGCGACAGCCGCTGCGGTACATGTGTGTGCTGGAGTTTAGATATGTGTGAATTCTTGTCGGGGGAGGAATTGGGCGGGATTGGACTCGTTTTGGTTTTCCCGAGAAAATTTTGAAACTGGGTCGCTGAGCTGCTTCAGTCAGCTTTAAGTTTAGAGCTTATAGAGAAAAGGGGCTCCCGTGAATGAATTTAGTGCCCGTCCCTCTCTCTGTCTCTGTCTCTGTCTCTCTCTCCGTTGTTGTGGATTTAGGAAGAGCAGCGTGTACAATCATTTGCCAGAAGATGAAGGGTAGATTTTTCTTGGACCAGATTTTCCTGGGAAATTGTCAAACAGAGTGGAAGATTCATTCTGCGCACTTTTTAATGCTCATTTCGTTTTTCAGCAAAAAAAAGAAAAAAAAGGCTAGTGAAACGAATAGAATTTAATGCACGCAACGACTCTATTATTTTGCAGGGAGAGGTGTTGTCTAAGTGTTACGCAATAAAAAGGTCTGGCCTTTTTGCGTAGTCAAACTGGGTTTCGCTTGGTCGATCCATTGCAAAGGGCTTCTGAGAGCTTTCGTATTGGGAAGAACTTTCTGTGAATTTTGGCCGTTGTGAAATGTCTGAGAAGTCGGTGGTCTCGATTGATCCGTTGCTGAGAGATTTGAACGAGAAGAAGCAGAGCTTCCGGCGAAACGTCGTGTCCCTGGCGGCGGAGCTGAAGGACGTCCGGAGCCGGCTGGCATCTAAAGAACAGTCTTTTGCCAAAGAAACCCTCACAAGGCAGGCACGTGATGGTCGTCGTGTGAAAATTCCCTTTCTTTTTGGTTTGCTTTTTGTCTTTTGTTCTGGGTTGATGGGTTCGCTTTTGAATCTTCAAATTTATGCGAATGTGAATTCTCTCTCTCTCTCTCTCTCTCTCTCTCTGGGTTTGGCTGTGTGAGCTGCTTTTGGTTGTGGGGTCAGCTAAGTTTGTTGTATGCGTTTGGAAATGGATCTGACTTTTCTTTTTCCTTTTGGGTTTGCCTATTGTTTTCAGGAGGCGGAGACCAAGGCGAAAAACTTGGAAGAGGAGATCCACAAATTGCAGGAGAAATTGGAGGAAAGAGATGGACAGCTTCAGGCGTCAGCTGGTAGTGCTGAGAAGGTCCGATTTGTTTCTCCTTTTTTCTCCCTGTTAATGGGTCGATGATGTTTTCTTGTGTTGATCGTGATTAGAAGGCCTTCCTGACCTCTCCTTTTTGTTGGTCCTTTGACTGTTCTATTAAACAATCCGACCATTGCAATGATGCCTTTTGGCCTTTTATCTTTGTTTTCTTATTGGAGCAAGTCAAAGGAAAACTGGCCCTTTTTCTTTTGTACTATATTTCAAATTCCAATTCGGTTGAATGACTCAAGAAATAATATTACTGGAAAGGACAACATGAAGTTGATGAATAGGAGATGAATAAATCTCAGAATTGAGACAGATGTACCGTGGCTGTAAACCGGGTTCTCATCTAGTTGGTTTCTCTCAACGTGAATCGTAACACTTGGAGACCATTAGAATGCAGATACTTTTGTGATGCATTACTTTTAATTTGTTTTCATGGACATTCTCTTGATCAAGTATCTCATCTCGAATCTCTGGATTCTTGCTGAGATAACTTGATTATGTTACATTACCACCGCCTAATTTGCTGCAAATCTAGTCACGATATATATCCAGCTGTAACTAAAAGTTTTAAGCATTTCCTTTCTCTGGATCTTGTGCCATATATTTCCTTCTGAATATTGATAGACCCCTTAGATCCAAATATTTACAACTCTCATGTTATACTACTGTAGCTATTTGGGAACTCAAAAGCATTTTCCTCTAGAAGAAAATGTTAAAAAGGAGTAGATTGTGGTGTTTGCTGAAAACTTTAAAAGGTGCATTTTGTCACTTTAAGCATTAGATTTTGCTCTAAAAGTCCTTTAACACATTTCTTTAGTGCAAGAGAATCCTTAGTCCAATTATCAGTTGAATCCCATAATATATGTTGTCTTAATATCCTGATACAAAAGCTTTGAAAGTTTAGGTGGGTCATGTCCCTTCTAATTTTTGTGGTGATATATCCTGCACACATAATAGCTACTTTAATGTAGTTATAATTCACATTGAATTAGCATGCTTAAAAATGCTTTGACTACTTGCATGCCTTTATTGGATGGTAGTTGGTAGTTATTGAAAGATTTAAGGAACAGATTAGTGGTTGGGCCTGACCATCATTGAATTTTGTGCCCCTCAACCAGATTTGTAAATTTGGCAAAAAAAATCTGGGCAGTCTCTTTAAAATTTCCAAATATTTTTTTGATCTGCTTTTTACCAAGGTCATCGCTTTAAGCTTCTATGGTGTAGAATCATGTGTAACTACAATCATGTCACTGAACATTGCTTGAGAAAACTATGAACTTCTTAAAACTGCCGCTGAAGCTTATAATTCATCTTTTACAACTAGCCTGTGAAGTTCTTTTTGTTAGCTAACTGTAGTGGGAAGAGCATTAGATATGGTTATATCGACAATAACTAGTATAACCACTTTGGTTGAAGATTTATGAAATATAGGAGTAGACTTTACTGCACATGGCTTTATTAGCAGGATTATTATCCATTCATACTTGGTCGTGAATGTAAAGCGTTCACTTTTAACTTGGGTGTTCAAAGGTTTCTAGTCTATTACTTGGAAATGGCTTTGCATTAAATGATTTGATTGAGGATGCTTATGTTCTTTCCATCCTGTGTGCCTTTTGTTTTCCATTCCAACTTTGGACATATGCGTGTTCAAATTGGAATGCTTTTTATGTGTGCTTATTTCTTCTTTTTTCTTCTTGTCTGACGATTTGAAGAGCTTAAATTGAACCTGCAGAAATGATCTTGCCTACTGTTCTTTGCTTTTTGTGTGCTATATCTGATCATAAATGTGTAATGCAGCAGTATTTCAAGGAATTGGATGATCTAAGATCACAGCTTGCAACCACACAGGCCACTGCAGAGGCTAGTGCTGTGTCAGCTGAATCAGCGCAACATCAGTGCTTGGCACTCTTGAAGGAATTAGATGAGAAGAATAGTTCTATAATGGAGCATGAGCATCGTGTAAATGTGCTAGCTGAGCAGTTAGATAACTTGCAGAAGGATCTTCAAGCAAGGGAATCTTCCCAGAAGCAATTAAAAGATGAAGTCTTGAGAGTCGAACATGACATTATGCAAGCTCTTGCCAAATCTGGAGTCAGCAAAGACTGCGAGTTGAGGAAAACACTAGATGAGGTTTCTCCAAAGAATATTGACAAGATCAATAAGCTTTTGCTCGTTAAGGATGAAGAGATAGTGAGACTGAAAGATGAAATCAAGATAATGTCTGCTCACTGGAAGATAAAGACCAAAGAATTGGAATCGCAGGTAGTACCTTTTTAGAGTTACCACGTTTGCTTTTAAGATTGATACTTTTAGTGCTCTAATACTAGGAATTGTTTGAATTAGTTAATGCTGTTGTTCATTAAATGTGTTTTCTGGAACAGTTAGAAAAGCAGCGTCGAGCTGATCAGGAATTGAAGAAACGGGTGTTGAAATTGGAATTTTGTCTCCAAGAATCTCGTGCTCAAACACGAAAGCTTCAACGGGTATCTTTCTTTATCATTTCTTGGGTGCATATTGGCTTTTGAATTTTTTAGTCCATGTACAGGTAGGATTAGCTAGAAATTTTTGGAACTTGTGTTTCATTAGAGGTGGAACAGGATCCCTATTAATTTTATGATCCACTTAGTAGCTTTGGGAATCATGTAGAGTTTGTTTGAATGGATTTTATGCTCACACGTCGCTCTGGCCTGTTTTGACTGAACTTTTAGCAATTGATAAGTTGGTACATGAAATTCTGGAAAGGATGCCGAATTTGTCAATTTCATGTCAATTTATTGATTCTGCTTTCCATTGAAATTGTGTCTTCTCAACCATTGTACATCTTTGTGATGAAATAGATGGGAGAACGAAGGGATAGAGCTATCAAGGATCTTAGAGACCAGTTAGCAGCAAAGCAGCAACAGGAGGAGGGACATGCCAGCAATGATAAACAGAACTTCTGGGAGTCCTCTGGCTTCAAAATAGTGGTTTCCATGTCGATGTTGGTCTTGGTGGTGTTCTCCAAGCGATAATTGGTATAGCGTCTATTTTCCAGTGCTGTATAAAAAGAATTCGATGCCGTATAGTTTATTTGCGTAGTTTAGGACCTTTAGGTAGCTATCATTTTGTTAGTACATCTTCAATCCTCATAGGCTCTCTTTTGATCCCGTTGAGGCTGCTGCTCCAGGCTCGAGCTGAGAATATCTTCATACTATGTAATGCGTATTTTAGCAGTATTATCATTCGGTATATACTCTTCCTGTACACAGAGGCATATCCCTTTGCATTAAGCAATGGACATCAAATATGAAACCTTGACCAAAATTCATGGAAATAATTGTACTAGATGCTGTTCAACAATGTGAAAATCTGTTTTTTGGCTGCATAGATTGCAATTTTTTGACTTTATCAGGTCTCCTGAAACTGCGATTAGTGTCGATGCCGCCGCCCTCAATTATTAGTGCACTAAGACATACAAAATGCCAGCATATCACCTCGAGGATCAACAGCAGAAAGTCAATTTGTTTGGTGCAACGAATTCATTGCTTGATGGGACACTCTCTTGGTCAAGGGGGCATCCAATGCGTGAAGCTGGCCGAGTGCCTTCCATGGGAGCAAAAACCGCCTTTGGACAAGGCCTAGCCTTCTTCCCTCTCTCATCATGTTACTGATGACTCAATGATGCTCGACGTGGTTGCTTTCTGTCTGTGTCGCTCCACTCTATGGTTTCCTACTTTTTATCTTGACTTAAACGGCTTGTCAATAAGAAAATATCCGTTACCCTGTCTTTGGCATGATTTCTGCCATCAACCTTCCAACCCTACCCCACCTCAGGAAAATCAACGTTGGATTACTCATGAATGAGTCAGCATCGCTTCACCATAGAAAAGTTTGAAAATTTGTCGCAAAAGAAAAAGTAATTCGGAAATATTAGAATCCCAGCAACGTGATTCGAGTTGGGCGAGGCCAGTTTTAGTTTGTGCAGTCTGCATTCTTGCAGTATTATCAATTGTCAGAAGCTTTGAATTAGGCATGAAATCCAGGGAAAAAATTATATTCAAGACTATGTATCTCGACCATTGAATATGATAATTTGGTAGATCTGGTGGAACTCATTTGAAATTGAGAAATTGTGTCAATGGCAATTTCAAGAGATCACAAAATGCTACCCGAGTTAAGAAATCAGTTAAAGTGATTCAAGTTGGGCGAGGGTAGTTTTAATTTGTGTAGTTTGCATTAATGCATGCAGTATTATCAATTGTCAAAAGCTTCAAATTAGGCACGTAATCTAGGGAAAAAAATTCAAGATTGATATATCTCGACCATTATATTTGATAATTCCATAGATCTGGTGAACCCGCTTGAAATCGGGAAATTGTGCTGATGGCAATTTCAAGAGGTCACAAATTGCTATCCATGTAGTTTTCATGTGAATGCATAAGACATTAACTTAAAGTGAACTTGTAATGGATTCAAACCTAGCTGCATAATGCACATAGACAACAAACACGTATGGATCAGCTATTACATCTTTCCAGCAACCTTCTCCTAACTCTGACCTAAAGTCCTAGATTGCTACTTTCTTCTGCCCCAAAGGAAATATATATCACATCAGGTCTATCTCGGCTATCAGCTATGATACATGATTTAGACAGTGTATCCTCTAACAAGCATCTCTATTAGACAGCCTAGCGCCTGTATGCTGTATTGAGAACATTGCAGGCTTAAATATATTTCCTAGTTTACTTAGTATGGCACAGAACTGACACCAAGTTACTCTTTGTAGCTCCAACGTCGATCCCGTACATAGTTGATGCAACCGGAAACATGACACCAAACCCGGACCTAGGATATTGTGCATGAAGATTGGGGGTTCCTACCTCACTGGCATCATTTTTGCGACGACTAAGGTTGTCAGAAAAACAATACAGCCAGGGCAACGGTAAGGCTGCAATTTAGTCGATGTCGAGGTTGATGTGTTGCTGGCCGGAGGGCTTTCCAATGTAAAACCAGTGGGACTAGTGGAGACAGGATTTACCACTGCAGGGGGAGTCCCGGCGCTGCCATATCAGGGAATGAAACCAATAACATTATCTCCTTGTAACTGGGGAAGAGTATTTTCTTGAAAAAATGAAGGAAAGATCTATATAACTACAGGATAGGATATTTTACCTTGGTATGGGCACCCCCGTCGATGGAGGAGACATAGATGCTGTTGTCGGTGTTGGTGTAGTCGTCGGAGTTGCTGGCGTAGCTGATGATTGATAGGTCGGGTAAATACAAGAACCAACACCTGTACGATCATTGGAGAAGCTTAAACTGATTTTTCAAAGCATTACAGACGTTTACTAGGATTAGAGGTAAAGAAAGCTTAACAAACTGCTGAAAGGATTCTTACTTGGATTGGCATTAACAATAGCCGCAACCCCCCCAAAGTCGCAGCTCGTAGCCACTGGATTCTTTTGATAGTAGCTGTTGAAGGCATAGGACGCGTGGTTCTGAAGAGAATTCGGATTGTAACAGCTTGCACCCTGCTGAATTTGTGAACAATCTGCTCCCCCGATGCCGCAAGCATAATCCAGTCCTTGTTGTAGTGCAATTTCCGATACTCCACTCTTGGCTACACACCAACTCTGTCCTGGGACCGCAGGTGCATTTGTAGTCACTGGAGGTGCAACAGGGTTCGTAGTCACTGGAGGCGCGACAGGGTTTGTGACGGGTGTTGTAACAGGAACACCCCCTGTTGGTGACGGATATGTTGTCACAGGGTTAGTTACCGGCTGGGCCCCTGGGACTGCAATTGGTGTCCCGGCCGGATTTGGGATTGGCACAGCAGGGTTAACAGGATTTGTCGGGGAAATATGATAGGTGCCGCCGGATTCTCTGGAGTTTCCGTGACTGGGGTGGTAGAAGGTACGGTGATGATGGTGGGTGAGGGAGTATCTGGAGTGGTGACTGGTGTTGGTGATACCGGAGTCACTGGAAATGTGGTCGTCGGATTAGTAACCAAGTCGTGCAGACTCTGTTTCAGGTGGCTCAGGAGTTCTCTGCGGAAAGAAACTGGTCTGTTGAATCGAACATCTTGATGCCTGAATTTATGCATGTCTGATACATCTGCATAGAGTTCTACTATCTGGCCACGTTTGATCTGAGCATTGCTTTCTAATGATTTCAAGACGCTATTAATCAACTGAGCCGCTTCTGCTGTACTATGAAAAACTGGTGCTTTGTGGGACAAGACAAGAGGAATATGATTAGGCGAAAAACGGGAACTGGCTAGAAGAGCTCTTTGAATGACAGAGCGAACAACCTTATCTCTGTTGCCTGGTTCGCTTGTGATATTGTCTTCGACGATTACCATTGGCACCAACTTCTCAATGGAACTGAATAACCTATGCACCTCTTCTGAATCATCCTTCCCCAATTTCTCTAAGAAAGCCAGAGGAAACGCCACAGAAACCTTAATCTTTTTCTCACTTTTCATGACACTATTGACTAATTCTAAGGTGGATGAGATCTTGCGCAGCTCGGTTGGACCCACATTCTGATATCCAAAACCCAGAATTATCCCTTCTAATCTTGCTTGAGGATGAGAGGCCAGTGTTTGGGCTTTGAGTTTGAGCAATGAAATAGCAGATGGTTCAGAATGCAAACCACTCTTAATTTGGTCGACATTTAGGAAGAGGTGGACCAATCCCCCAAAGTTGGTGAGAGAACTTAATTCTCGGTTATCAGCAACGAATCGCTCGATCTGCAATGGGGCAACCATTTTTAGCTTGATGAATGTTGAAGTTTTGATACTTAATGAATCCTCAGTCTTTACATTTGCATGGTAAGGGAAAACCACCGGAGTTCCTGTAAAGGTTAATATGACAGATCAGAAATTGTGCACCAAGACATGCTGTGTTTTGAAGCTATCAGTAACACAGAAGAGCAAGAAAAGAAAAAGGTAAAGGATTCTGATAACTGGTAAGAGCAGTTGTAGTCCAGCTTCAAGTGGTGAAGCGCAAGAGGACTAGTCCTCCATTTTTATTTAGTGTGTACATTAAATGCACAACCTGCAGATTTGTTATTTCAGCTTCAAAAGGCCAAATGGTTATACTAGGATTTCTGCCAATTCGGTTGGAACAAAAAGCATATTTAGATAGAACAGACCGTGGTCACTTCACTTACCAGAAGAACAAATGATGAGAAGAGACAAGGGGAACAAGAAGAGGTATTTGGAGGATCCTCCGGCCATTATGCTGAGATGCGTTTCCTGGGTTTAGGAGGAGAGGCAACAAGTGGATTTTTGAAGCGATTCTTGTACTGGCGGTTCTCAAAAGACTTAATATGAACTGGAATAAAAGAAGCCATTGGAGAGAGAAGGAGGCCAAGAAAAGGTGGTGACGAGAAAGTGAGGAGGGAAAGGAGAAAAAAGGCAAAGGAAGGATGAAGACTACTGTGTTGCATGCAAATTAATAAATAAAAGAGAGAGATGTTCCTTTGTCATGAAGGATGATGGGTTTGGCAATGTGCTGCTTCTGATCCTTATGATAGCAGGAAAAAAGAAAAAGAAAATCACAATATCATCTGCTTTCTTTTCCTTGCTTCTTTTGCTTTTTCCAAAGACAGCGCCAATTATTCATGAATGACTAGGCAAATACATATCCACATGTCCAATTGCCTTCCCAAAAAAAGAAAAAAGAAAAAAGAAAAAAAGCACAAGTAGGTGTCATGGCTGAGGCATATATTCTCAGGTCCACACATATCCTGAACTGACCACGACCCTACTGGAAAAACTGAACTAGCTAAGCTAGCAGATGTTTGGAGAAACATGTGGCCATGATTTCGCGAATTTTGTGCAGAATTCAGATTTGGCATGATAAGTTGATCAAGAGAGGTGTTTTTTCTTTTTCATGTCTAACGATAAGCAAGGATTGATTTTTGATTGTCCAAGAGAAAATAGGGAGGCAAACTTCTGCTACAAGTCCAAAAGATTCATGGATTTCAGCAAAACTAAAGTTCTTTTACCCTCTATTTTTTCTTTTTCCCCTGTTTGACAGAAAGAGGTGCTCTAGACACGCCTAACAGGGAAGTCAATGATATGAACTTTTGCTCCATATAGCACCTCAATATCAGATAAAATCCGATCCATCAGTGGATGAATGCCGTCAGCTACCCTTCTTTCTATCCTGATAAGAATCACTCAAATATGAAGCCAGTTGGCTAATAGAAAGGAGGGATAAAAAGAAGCAAATTAGAAAGGCCAAGTTGGCTCATCATGATCAAATATCATTACCACTTAGGGAATAATGAGTACTCTCAAAGGATAGAGAACAAAATAGATTATGGAAGTCTTCGTAAAAACGTTTAAGCTTGAAAGAAAGTGCTTTGGCCTATTCTTCAGTGCATTTGGTTGAAGTTGATGGCACAGTGAGTGGACAGACTACACATTAGAAATGGTGTAGCCTAATGGTCCATTGCTAATGGTTAAGGGCATGCATGACAACTATTCAGTATCTCTATTATTTTATTTTTCTGTTTCCGAGAGTATGTTTGAAGCAGAAATCGTTTGGTAATGCAATTTCATAACTGCAACTCATGACTACATAACACGCTCTTAAATCCATCATGGCAATTAACTTTTGGAGGACATTGTTAAGTATAAAAGATTGGGTTTTTTCTCGACCCCTACAACCTTGTGCCTCGAAAAAGATATCGTGTAGGCTCATTATAGATCAACAAAAACACGGGACTCCCAGTTCGGTCTATTAAAACGAACATTTGTAACGTGTTCTCATGTGAATATGTACATGGTCTGCTGATCGCTGGCGCTGCTACATACACGGATCCTCGGTATAAATGCAGTCATTTGTTTAATACAAATAAAAGAAGAGATTACCTTTTTCTTCTGTTCTTTCAAACTAAGATCTCTTTCCGCGAAGTTTAGTGTAGAATATACGCACGGGTGGGGACAGGCCCATGTGGAAATATCTTTTTCAACCTCATCTCTCTTTTAAAAGCACCTTCTCTCTCTCTCGAATACGCGACAAAGCCGAAAGCAAACACATGAACATTTAGAGTGGTGATATGGTGGGGAGGTAATCTAGAACCACGTAAAGAAGAAAGATATAGAAATATAAAGCATCAGCACTTGCACGCTGCGAGAACGTACACCGTTCTGTTCTCCCAATCCAAGGTGGGATGATGACTAACCGTGTGCCCGGTTCGCCCCCTTTTTCCTAATTTGCCCATGTAGAGTGTGTACTGGAGATAAACTTAAGGGAAAGCGGGGGAATATATGACATCCGACCATGATGTGTAACGTGTAATGTGTCTCCTTCTTTTCGAACCTACCATATGATCTCCCATGATCTTTGGTTTTTAGAGGATTGGAAAAGCTGATGAGTTGATCTTTAAGACTCCTTTTACAGATTCCGGGCACAAAAGCGGTCCCTCACTCGTTTGAATTTCACTTGGCACTTGGCTGCTCGAGGGCAGAAATGGCCATTTCTCCCCTGGGAACAAGCCCAAAGACAAAACCCGGATTCCACAAAAGAGGAGGGGAAGAACAAAAAGGCCCAAACACAAGGTTTCTTTCACAGGACTTGGTCTCATTTGAGACCAGTGCACGCTTGGAGAATGGATAACTTCATTGCCACATTGTCCAGCACCTGCGCCATGGAATCAGTGCTGAGCTTTGAAGAGAACCTGCTGAATATTCTTCGCCGGGAACAGGAGAAAAATGAATGGCTCCGATAATTTAGACGAATTTTCTACGAGGGTGTCGCGTCTTTCGATATTGCTTTTGTCCTCGTTTCGCGTTGGAATGAGCATAATGACAAAGGGACATCATAGGATATTGAACTCATCTCCGGACTCTTCTGCATGTTCAGTGGATGCAGCGAACTGAACTTTTTTTTAAAATATTTTCTATCTAGGACTTTGGAAAAGCAGTGGATCATGAGAGAGACATGTTTCGTTGGGGTAATACCTATTTTTAGTCCTATTATCTAGGTGAACTGCGCAATCAAGTCCCGAAACATTTAAATTATGCAATCATTGCCCTTTGGTTCGACTTTTCAATGAATTTTGTACTCTGAAATTCCTTGAGTGAAAGTTGGGGCTTTTGGTAAAAAAATTTTTGAAGAGCAATGAGTGAAAAACACTATTCACAAAATTGAAAGTCTAAGGCAAGTCCTTTTCGGGAGAATTGCCAAAAAAGTCCTAAACTTATCGTTGTCTTGCACTCCTAAACCCTAAACCTTTTTTTTACGATTCGATCCTAAACCTTTTGTGATTGTCTTAATTGAGTCCATCCGGCGAAATTTGGCGGCCGGCCGAGCGCGTGGGCGTGGGCGGCGGCCGGCGCGCGGCGACAAATTATTTTTTTTATTTTTCCCGAATTTTTATTTTTTTTTTTTTTTTTTTTTCTCCCCCCCCCCTCCCCCCCACTGTGGCGGGGCCGTCGCCCTCCGACGAGGCTGCCGCCCACCGCACGAGGGCCGCGGGGCCCTCGCCGCGGCCGGCCGAGGGTCGCGGCCCCCGTCGACCGGCCACCCTCGGCCGGCGGCCTCGCCCGCACCGGGCGAGGCCCGGGGCCGCGGCGGGCGGCCTCGCCATGGCCCGGCCGCGGGCGGCGGCCTCGCCGGCGGCCGCGAGGCCATGGCGACCTTCGCCCGAGCCCGCCATGGCCTCGCCGGCCGCGGGCGGGCGGCGCCGCCGCGCCGCCTCGCCGCCCGCCTCGCCCGGCAAAGAAGCCGTCTCACCGCGGCCGGCCTCGCCCGGATCCGGCCGGCGGCCGGGCCGCGACCCTCGCCGGTGGCCCCAGTGCAGGCGAGGTCGCCGGCGAGGGCTTCGCGGCCCTCGCGCGCGAGGACCGGCAGCCTCGTCGGCGCTGGCCGGCCACCACTGCCGCCGCCGGGGGGGAGGGGAGAAAAAAAAAAAAAAAGAAAAGAAACAGAAAAATTAAAAAAACAATAAAAAATTCGGAAAATAATAAAAAAAATCAAAAAATAATTAAAATATTGTCGCCGGTGCCGTCCGGCGTCCACGTCGGCCCGGCCGGCCAAATTTGGCCGGATGGACTCAATTGGCACAATCGCAAAAGGTTTAGGACTGAATCGGTAAAAAAAAAGGTTTAGGACTGAATTGGCACAACCTCAATAGGTTTAGGACTTTTTTGGCAATTCTCCCAGTCCTTTTCGGAAGGTAGCTTTTAGGGTTAATGAAGTTTTTTTCCTTTCTAAATAGCTCTAACTCATATTTTCTTATTCCAATCTTGCCTATGAAAAATTATTCATCTTCTCCGATGTGGGCAATCAAGGGCATCGGTGAAGCTTCGGCAAGGGTCGTGCGAGGCCAGTAGATTGTTGCCCATGGTTATGGGTTTGTTAGGTGAGATTTGGAGGGTCGAGACTTAGTTGAATCTAGCGATCGCGAGTCAATGATCACCGTGTCAAGCGTCACTGAGGTTGAGGGACGCCTGAGCCTTTTGTCTCCAAATCTATATTGCCTGAGGTCGCTAGCTTATGTGTTGCCTCCCTAGGTTGTATGACATTGGTGGACCTCGCTTAAGGTTGCGCAACCTCAGAGCCCTTGCCTAAAGCTCATATTGGCCCACTCCTTCGACGAAGGAGACCATGGATATTGAATAGTAGGCCCTTTGTTTATTTATTTATTTATTTTCATTTCAAGGTTACTTTGCAAAAATCTACACCAAAAATCACTAACCAAACTGTATTTAAGTTGAGCTAATACACTTTCAATCAAAAATCTTTAAGGTAATGACTTTGCATTTCCTCTCTATCTCCCTCTTCTCTCTTTTGAAGCTCTCTGTCTCTTTTCTCCCTATATCTGTTTTGAGAGTTTGTATGTGTGAATAACTTTCTGAGCTTGTGTGAACGCGGAACCAATTTGGGCATTCGTCCAATTGACAGCCAGTAAGGAGGATGTTTGTAATGTGCCTCCATAACCTTTCTGAGATTAGACTATTTTCCTCTTGTGATTTAGATTTAGGTCAAGTTTTGAGGGTTTTATTCTCTTTAACTTGATCTAGATTTGGATCCGGGACATGTTTACATGTATTTGATATGTGTCCTTTTAACGTTTTAATATTAGTGTCTTTATACGGTAGTGGTGATGAGGACGTTGAATCTAAACACACACCTAGAGTAAAAGATTTCGGCATGCGCTCATCACTGAATATGGTGATCGGCTATCAAACTTTTACGGTAATAAATCTATTTTTGAGGGATGAGAGTGTGTTTCTAATTGAAGATTACCCCTTGCTATTTGTTTTTAGCTTTTGCTTTCGTCTGTGGTTTTTAAAGATTTGCTAGGGTTTATGTACCTATCGAGTATTATTTTGATTCTTTATTTCGACAAAAGAAAAATCACTCCACATGGACTCTTTTCTTTCGTCTAAAGAAGTCCACCAAGCAAGATCCAAACAAAATTTGACCCCCAAAAAAGTCCAAACAAAAAAATAAAATATATTAAACAGAGAATGTTTATGTGCTTTTGATTTTTTTTTTATTCTGAATTTCACTTCGTGGACTTCTTTTGATTGGAAAAAAGAGAGAGTCCATGTGGAGAGCTGTTAATCAAATTTCATTTCACAACTTCCATATATATACATATATTTAGTGTCTATTTGGTCTGAATTTCATATTTTAAGCTCTAGTCACTAAAAGATCATAGGTGCGTTTGGTTTAACTTTCCCAATGAGCTTTTGACCTTCAAAGCCTTTTAAGAAATGTTGGGCTGTCTGGCAAGCCTTTCAAAGTAGCTTTTGGCTAAATGGTGACATTAGGAATGTTGAAAGCTCAAAACAAGTAGGGATTGACCTTTTGAAGTACCATTTGTAAAATGCTAAAAGTAGGGAATAATTTTTTTCTTTCAAAACTACCCTCAATCCTCACAAAATTTTCAATTTTATGGTTTTGCCCCTCATTGCTACTATCCATCTTCTTTGCAAGGGTGGTTGGCGATGGCCGATGAGGTCAAATCAGATTGGCAAGAGATCAGTGAGGGGCCAGCAAGATTGCGTGACCATGTGACCATAGGTTTCATTGCATGGGGTCATGCGACCTCAAGCCTCATTGCTTGAGGGATGCTTGGGCTGTGAGACCCTAGGCAATGATTGTTTAGGGTTGAGTGATCTTGGTGAGGGCCGTTTGGGTTGCACGACCCTAATTGACAGTTGCTTGGGGTCGCTCGAGGTTATGTGACCTTGGTCATTGGTTGCCAATGCTAGATCTAGTTTGTCAACGGCCTTAACCCTTCACTAGAGCTAATGAAGTTTTTAATTTCTTTTTAGTAAAAAATATTACGATCAAAGCCCTTTGCCCAAAAAAAAAACCAAATACTACTTCATCTAAAGTTGTTTTGTAAATGAAGTTTTTTCCAAACGCAATTTGCATTTTCCCCAAAAATTTTGGCTTTCAACATTTGCTATGCATCCAAAACCCACTTCTAAAGTCAAAGCAAACCATCCTATATTGGATAATTTGTCTAATTGTGCAAATTGAAAGTTTCGAGACTTAATTGCACTATAATTTATCTCTATTTATTTTATGTTCCCAAGATTATTACATTTTTTACTTTTTTTTAAGAAAAACAAATTCTCAACTGGACCCAATCAAATGGGCCCTAATCATTTTGCTGGCCCATAATGCTGAACATAGTGGAAACGCACTAAGTGCAGGGTACAGCAATTTCCGCCTTTTGTCGCCAGAGAAAAACCCATCCTTACTCTCGCTCGCGGATGCAAATTGCACTAGTCATGACCAGCAAAATTGATGGACAGTTAATTTTGTGTGTATACTACATAGTGCATATGAAATGAAAATTTCCATTAGGGGCGACGACATCGCTCTCTACAAACTCCGGCCGGCAGCTGCCACCATGGGATCTACTGTCGCGCACCACCGCCTCGCCTGCTACGCCACGTTGCCACCGCGAGATGGTGCCCTCTCCCTCTCTTGCTGCCTTTTCAAACGACGAAGTTCGAGAGTCGGATGGGGAAGAGAGAGAGAATGCCTTGAGGCAGAGAAGAGAGACGACTCTATCGTTCGTTTCGACGGAGGTGGCCATGCGGTGGAGATAGAGGGGACGGCGACCGGCGCCGTGGTGGATGGCGACGTCTTTGGTTTGCATGCGGGTCATTTGAAGCCACTGAAAAATATGCCAATGTGTCCGGATGAACAGCCGAAAATGACTAAAGATTTTCTCGGAAAAATTAAGAAAGACTCAAAAATGTTCAAGTGCGTATGCACAACATGCGACCTGATTATTTGAATTAGATAATTAGATATGGAAGCCCATCTTATAATGTTTTTTTATAGGTACATTAATGCCGAGTCACGAGGCCAATGTCTTTTTCTTCTTTCAGGAAAAATCAAGCCCCGTGAAGGGCCGTGAATTTTGCGATTGAGAGCAATTTACGGGAAGACCTCGGGCAATCTATGGGCCAAAACCTAGTCCTATGTCACATACTATTATGCTAAGCAGTCACATCCGCATGCTCCCTAGAATACTTTGAAACCTAGCATGGCTACCCTCATTTATTCCAATAAATTACATTATACGTGGATCGATCATCACCTCACTATTTTTGGCCGGCCATATTAGCAGCTGTAGACATGTGTTTGTGCCGGCACTTCGAATTCATTCGACTACACTAGAATCTCTATTGATCAACTACCTGTATCGCATTAGGCGAAGAAAAGATGGCCAAAACCTTGTCCCATGTTGCATATTACTATGCTAATCAATCGATAATCACATCTCCAAGCTCCCTAGAATCCTCTGAAACCTCATATTGCTAGTCTCATTTATTCTAATATATCACATAGTATGAGTATTGAACACCATCTCACTCTTTTCGACCGGCCATATCAGCAACTGTAGATACAGGCACTTTGAATTTATTCAACCAAGCCGGAATCTCTACCAACTATCATGTGACCAGCCTTCTCATGGATTCTTATTTTTTTTAAATTTTTTTTCCTGACTGACCGTATCGCCGTAGGCGAAAATAAGATTGCCCTATTTGACGAATATGTCCTTGAAGAATAGGGAATAGTCATGTTAGCGCAGAACTAACATCTCACGCCTTGTCTAGGAATAACGATATGGCTTTGATTCTAGCTAATGAAAGGTACCCATCATGAGCTGTTATAGGCATGGGTCGTAGTGTGATTTCTAAGTAATGCATATATATAGACTTAGGGCACAAATAATTGCGGAATTAATGTGACAGATTGCTTCATAATATTCAATGCCTTCCATTTTAGGGCAAGCACTGAAATTTCTTGGCGTTGATTGAACGATGGAATCGACATACTTTTCAGGTATCACCTTCCTCTGTTCTGATTTGTTTCTTCGCCCTAGTGTATCATATCATCCGTAAGGAACGGCTCTCTCTCTTTTCAATGATTGGACCCCCTCCCACCATTTAATAATTTAATTTACTTTTAGGGGGAAAAAAAAAATAATATCGAACATGTGCACGATAGGTAAGGCATTATATGCGCGAAATTAATATATATTTTTTCAAACATGTACAGATTGTGAAGAATTTGCTCTTTGTGCAAAATCTTGATAATTTTGGGCAAGTCAGAAAGGTCATGCTGTAAGAATAATTACTCAATTAGTTCTAAATTTATTGCATGCTTGTGTGAAATTTCACATAGCATGTTAAGTAAGACAGCAACCCATATTGTCAACGTAAGCAATTTTCATGTTGCAAATGCCCAAAAGGCTGGCCATCCCAACAACTTGTGGATTGTTATGTCAATGATTTGTGGTGGCATTTGATTGGAATTAGGACTACATTAACAAAATTGAAAAGTTTATGATCGAATTGACATCCGTATAATAAATTTAAGATTAAATTAATAATTTTCCCCGCATGCGCAAGAGCCGTTGGAGGGAGCTCTCCACTTGCACTGTTATTAGATATTAAAAGGATCATAGAAAAATCAAAGATTATTAATTATATCTTTGGGGTAACTTTTTCCATTAAACAAAGACTAGAAAGATATATTATCTAGCATCAAGAAAAATTAAGAATGGAAGTGGATCCATCTCAGTTATTTATAGATTTTGTTTGTACCTGCCGGCATCCTTAATCTTTTCATTGTCAAGCTTATCATCAACCCTGAAATTCACTTATAACTAATGAAAATCGCAACCTAAAGTCGCCAGCCGTGTCAATTCTTCTCCTAGCTGGCAAGATATATACGGAAAGGACCTAACTGCCATGAAGACATCGATTTAGATCGGGAAATTTCGTGGTCTGATTATGAGGCCATCGATCACAACTCTAAACTCGAAACGGGGTTTGACCCCTTTTGCCAAGTTGAATGTGGACCCTGCTGGTTAGTCTTTAAACAAGAAGATATGC
The DNA here is from genome assembly GCA_014182845.1 of Corymbia calophylla. Classification (NCBI taxonomy): domain Eukaryota; kingdom Viridiplantae; phylum Streptophyta; class Magnoliopsida; order Myrtales; family Myrtaceae; genus Corymbia; species Corymbia calophylla. The sequence continues at coordinate 12,939,259 of CM024700.1, forward strand.
AGACTTTCTTTGGTGACAGAATGAATGATGCATATAGGCTTGGGGTCAATTTAGGGTGGTTTCCCTTCTTTTCTGGGGCTTTTGTATCTGGCTGGAACAAGGAGAAATTGGAAGGTCCAAGTAGCTGTTGCATGCATATACAGCAACAAAGCTGGCTCTTTCCTAAGATGGCCGTGTGTGGTATGATAATGACTCAGGGAAGAGGAAAAGCATAAACATCACCGGCCTACTCCATAAATATATTGCCGTGCACACCACAGAATGGCGACCTGGCACACAGCTCAGCAAACATGGTCCCCAAAATGAGAACCAGCACTCCAATGTAATGCTGGCCTTACCCATTGGCTCACCACCCAAATAATAATAAAATAAAATTGGAAATCATTAGCTGGAAAAAGGAAGAAAAAAAGATTATGTTTGCATATCAGGGTTTGCACAAATCTTTCTTTTCCTTGGTTTTAGAATCAAAGTAACTAGATGGAGATTTTTTGAAATAGGCTCGGATTTCCTCAGTCGAGAAAATGAAGGATTATCGAATTTGATTTGATATGGGACTCGTGATGAGAGAATGATTACTCATGAATTCTCTTGGGTAGGCGTGAAGTAGGAGAGGAGTTCATTTAACCAGAAATAAAACCATAAAAAAACTAAGTTTGATTTGGTGGGTAGCTCATATGATGAAATATAAATAGTTTGTCATTATTATTATTATTATTAATTTTTATTTTTGTGAATTCTCTTTGTACCAGTCCTCAGGTAACTCTCCAGTCTCCTTTGTACTTCACTCTGTCATCCATTAGTGGAGGGAGTTGAATTTCCAGGGGGACCCCAATCCTAATTTTTCGAGGACCAACTTTTATTTATGATAGCTAAAAGTGACACCCACTTTAATAGTGTGGCTATCCATTGTACTTCACTCTGTCATCCATTAGTTGAAGGACTTGAATTTCCAAGGGGGACCCCAATTGTAATTTTTTGGGGACAACTTTCATTTATAACTGGCAAAGGTGAAACCCGCCGATCTTTATCACCTTTGTCCTTCCCATTCATTGTTATATAACCACTCATTTTCACCTTTAGCCAATGGCTGTGGGCCACAAGACTCCATGGATGACGTCAAAAATAAAAAAGCTCCCTTTTTTTTGTTGTATTTTATCAGGCTTCTGCTTAGATAATATTTCAACTTTTCTTCGTAGCTGCAGCAGCTATTGAGAACAAGTTTACAGTAGCTTCGATGATGACATTGTCAGGGGGCAGTGGGAATGTTGTCTGTGAGTACCCCACAACCTATGAACTCGGTGAGGCATGCTGTGAATGTGGGGAATGGTAGTTTTGCACAGCTCAAGCGGCCAATCTTTGTCCTTAAGAGTTTTTTTTTATTTGTCCATTAGAGGTAAGACAGTCAAACCAGGAAATAAAACCTGTTCCTTCCTTTAGCTTTTCCCATAAACCAATCCCTGAATCTGACTGAATTGCTAGTCATAACAATCAAAATCATAAGATTTCATCACCCACTTTATCTTTCAAAATCCGGGTGTTTGACCATCACATGCCTAGTATTTGTTTTCTGGCCGAACATGATGTGCATTTTTTAATGCAGTTAAGAAAACCCCAAAAAATAATGATCAAGGTGAAGACCTCTGTGCACAAACCAACAAAACCTGTCATTTGTTTAATGCAGGCTGGTCAGATTTTACATTTGCCCAAACAAGTGAAAATAAACATGGAGACTTTTTCAGTAAATTGCCGATAGACAGTCAATGTCCATAACAGATCGTGATAGAGAATTAAATCTCAATGAGTTTATAGTAGTTCTCTTACATGCACAAATTCATTTGCCTTCGCTTCTACTGTATTAATGTGAAGCTGTAAGAGCACCTACCACTGATAACTCCACCCCCCCTTCTTTGTTTATCCCCAGGACACAAGCCAAACCAACTCATCTCTGATATTCCTTTATTTCCCTTTTTCTCTTTGTAACAAACCTCTCTACCTTCCCTTGCGTTTCTGGGTCTGAGAGAAAGCTACATTTCAGCTTAGATTCAGACTCACATTAAGCTTGCTGATGGGAAAAACCCGGTTTTGCATTGTCAATATATAATTGGCTTTCCTGAACAAACCATGGCTGATTCAAGTTTCTTGAGATGCCTCTTATGAGCTGAAAATGGGTTGCTTGGTCTCCTTTTGGAGGGATCTATGATCGTGCAATTAAGCTCTCCTCCTAAGTTTGAGTTTTTGTCGGAGATCTAGAAGTCTGGATGTGAAGCCCCTCCGAGAAAGGTGAGAAATTGATGAATTGTAATCTTTCCTCTTTTTTGCCTCTGTTGTGTCAATTTTCGTGCTGGTTTAAAGTTATGTTCTTTTTCCTTTTTCTTGAAGTATGCTGGTCAGATGGTCAATAAGACACAATGATAGGAATGTTAGTTTGGTCTTATATCTACTGAGTCTCGATCTAATGATGGCATGGTAAAGCTTGTGTAGGCTTTTGCTTTCTGATTTGTAGCGTTGATTAGCCAATCACTTTGTAGTCTTCCGGTGTTCTAGGGAATGAAAATGCTGGTATTTTGATGACTGCTGTTATGACTAGGTGTAGCTTCTCTGACAATCTTAGGTGCCTGAAACTATACGTGAATCTGGAAATGAAAGTTAATGATCCTGATACAAGGTTATGCTTTGATGAAGTTGCTAAGTTCTTTTACACATTTTGTAGGCACTGAAAATATGGCCATAGATCTCAATGCTGAATTATCCAAGGATACTGCCATTTTCGGCCTCAAGGTTTGGGAAGTCATAGGAATTGTTGTGGGTTTGTTTATCGTAATTATTCTCTCCGTATTATCGCTGTGCTTAATGTCGAAGAAAAAATCAAGAAGAACGCGAGACAAACTGCCCCTCAGCCAGATTCCAACTGTTTCAAAGGAAATTAAAGAAGTTAGGGTGGAGCAAGTGTCAACCAGTGCATTTGCTCCCCGTGATGGCATCCTTCTCACTATTCAGGACAAATCCAGTGATAAAGAATCAGATAAAGTTCTTGTACATCTCGGCATGGAGAGACTGTACAAAGGAGATAATAGCAGCCAATCTTCGTCATTTCATCATGTAGACAGAGATGGTTATGGATCCCAATCAGGAGATGAATCAAACTCTGGCATTGTGACTGTTCACAAACCTTCTTCGTCACATCCAATAACCGCTCCTTCACCTTTGTCTGGTTTGCCTGAATTTTCACATTTGGGCTGGGGTCACTGGTTTACATTAAGGGATCTTGAGCAAGCAACAAACCGGTTTTCCAAGGAAAATGTCCTTGGTGAGGGAGGTTATGGAGTTGTTTACAGTGGCTGTCTTATCAATGGGACTCCCGTGGCAGTTAAGAAGATTCTGAATAACGTGTGAGTTTACATTTTCATTGCAACTTACAGAGTTGACAATATTTGTTTATGGTCCCTTAAAGATTTGACTTGGATTCCTAAGGAAATTTGCTTTTCAAACACAATGTGATAGGGGCCAAGCAGAGAAAGAATTCAGAGTGGAAGTCGAAGCCATTGGGCACGTGCGCCATAAGAATTTGGTTCGTCTTCTTGGGTACTGCATTGAAGGGACAAATAGGTACTGCTCCTCTTCATGGCGGTTTGAGTCTTCTGGTAGATCACGATCTTTTAGTGTATAATAAGTTAGTATGGGACCACTGTGCCACCAAAAGTGCAATGTGAGAAAAATTTGCTGGGAAAACAAAAATGCTGCATGTAAGATCAATAGCGGAGAAATATTAAACTGAAGAATGTTGCTTTAGGTGTGATGGATTCTGGACAAGGTGGTAGCTTATACTAAAAACAATTAACTTCTATGCCATCATTATGTAGGCCCCAATTTAAAACACCAAATAAGACAATCTATGTTCACATCTGATTAGTGCAGTAGCTTGATTTTGCTTCAACTATAATTAGGTTTCCTTGGTGCTAAACTGTACCTGTTGTGTGACAACTCATAGGATGTTGGTATATGAGTATGTCAACAATGGAAACCTGGAGCAGTGGCTTCATGGAGCTATGCGCCAGCAGGGATATCTCACTTGGGAAGCTCGAATAAAGGTTCTACTTGGCACAGCTAAAGCGTAGGTTAATTCTGTATAGCTTCTACAAGTTTCATGAGGTTCTGTTCTAGTTCTAAGTTGAAGTTCATGATTTTGCAGTCTAGCTTACCTGCATGAAGCCATAGAGCCTAAAGTTGTTCACCGAGACATCAAGTCAAGCAATATATTGATCGATGATGAATTCAATGCCAAGGTGTCTGATTTTGGTCTGGCCAAGTTGCTGGGTGAAGGGAAAAGTCATGTCACAACTCGAGTTATGGGAACTTTTGGGTTAGTTTCCTTCTTTCCTTTTATTCTATGACAGTTTATTCAGTCTTCCCTCACACATGGGATTTCTTTTCTAACAGTATAGTCAGTCTTCCCTCACACATGGGATCTTTCTTTTCTAACAGCATAGTCATTCTTCCCTCACACGCGGGATCTTTTTTTCCGTGATTGACTCTTCATCTTAATTCTACCAGGTATGTGGCTCCTGAGTATGCAAATACTGGCCTTTTAAATGAAAAGAGCGATGTCTACAGCTTTGGTGTGGTTCTACTTGAAGCAATCACTGGTAGAGATCCTGTTGACTATGAACGTCCAGCCAATGAGGTGCACAACTATGCCATCAGATCAGCATATTCATGTTGTTTAAAATTTCTCAAGTATTTGACATGCATAATATGGACGTTTCAGCTTCTTCTGGCTAACTAACTCTAGTTTTTTGGTTGTAAGACATATTGTTTTTCTAGATCACATCCTCTGTGTGCTGCAATAACATTACAAAAGTTACGACTATACTGGCTAATGTGGTGATCATGGGTATTTTACACATATAACACTCTGAAAAATCACTTATTTCTCGATTCAGGATTCTTTTGAGAAAAAGCATACCCTCTTGAGAGTTTTAGGTGCTTTAGCATAGCAAATAGGAGCTGTCTCCTGCTTCCTTGTCATCCTTGAAGTAATTTGAAAACTGTTCATAAAAATTGACCTCATGTTCAGTTAGAAGTTTGCTGGGTCAAGATTTGCCATTACCATGCCATTGTGTTAGAATTGGATTAAAGAGTTCAGTTGGTTTATTTCATGCTTTCTACAGTTTGCTTGTGGAGAACTCTTGTAGGGTGCTTACTCTTTTGAAGTACTTGTGTAGACTGAACTCGTGCCAGTTAATCTACAAAACTTCGTTCAATTTTCACTTAGTCGATTTTAGGTGGTTTCTCTGTATTTGCCTGTGCTGGTTGAATCGTATAAGTTATGTGCTATCACCTTGGCATGACATTTCATCAGTTATAATGGATTGCATCCTGCTCTCACATGGCACACGCAGTATTCTCTTGGAGCCTTAGTTCGTCAATAGCTGTTCTGCTTCTTTCGTTGTCACATTCAGGAAAGTGATAATTCTCCGGTAAATATATGATAGTTTCCTCCAAAAAGGTGGCTTTTCCAAGAAAATTTATGTGGACTAAGAATTTAATGAATGTGGCTGTCCCTAGCGGTAGAACTATATCTGTAGAGTCTTCTGTTCAGCATTCCATTTTTGGAGTTCTCTGCTCTCATTTGCTCTACCCCCATTACCATTACGCTGCAAAAATATGTATTTACAGTTACTGATATTTGCTTCCAAAAGCATCTTGAATCATGGAACGGTGCCTTCATATTCTGCATCCTCATTTCTTTTATTATGCTTTCAGTGGAGTCCGGCTTCATCTCTGTTGATTTCTTAATGAATACTTCCATCCTAACAATTCTAGTCAATGACTCATAATTTCTCAGGTTAATCTGGTTGATTGGTTGAAAATGATGGTCGGCAGCCGCCGGTCAGAAGAGGTGGTTGACCCTAATATTGAGGTTAGGCCATCAACTAGAGCCTTGAAACGAGCCCTTTTGACAGCTTTGAGGTGCGTTGACCCAGATCATGAAAAGAGACCCAAGATGGGCCAAGTTGTCCGAATGCTTGAATCTGAGGAGTATCCAATACCACGAGAGGTAGCTTTTCCAATTATGTTTACCTTTTTTGCAATTAAATCTTGTAGATCCAATTTCATTGTACTCGGATGGACCTCTCGACAACATCTACTCCATTTTCCTGCTGCTCCCTTCACGGTCTGCATTTCCCTTTTGTAATGCATAGAAAAAGTGTTCCATTGGGTTCCCCTCGTCTCATATCAACTTGGCTGCCTTGTTTCAAGTACACTTTTCTCTGATGTTCCATTTCATAGGGCATTTCTGTTATTCAAAGTATCACTCAGTTATTTTTAGTTGTCCAAACTTCCTAGACTGGAGATTGATTGTCATTGATGGAACACACATTGTACTCCGAGCAGAGAGTAAGAGATATACTAGCTCACAGCCACACTCCACCTCAGCTGGAGACTGATACTTTCAAGTGAAAAAAAGAAAAAGATACTTACCCATTCACCAGATTATCAGCTTAGTAACCTTTATATTGCACATCACAGGATGTGTCCATCCAACTCTAGTTTTTCTTCAAGCCAACCCCTCTTCTTCTGACAAACATCATGGTACTTTATTCTATCACGTACCTCATGCAAAGCATTCCTGTCGGAAGTTACTTCAAATGTTGTACTTTTCTGATCCATACATCTCATTGGGTATCAAGACATTGTTCTCGTTTTGCTCCTCCTAATGAGTATCATATCTGTGTTTTCAGGATAGAAGGCACCGTAGGACTCAGGGAGGTAGCAGCATGGAGATGGATTCCCAGAGGGAAAACTCCGACACGGACCGGAGCGACTATCCGGGTTCGAGATCAGAAAGCAAAGCGTATCAGCGAATGTGAAAGAAACGGATCTACACGGACTGTTTCTCCATACTGGAACCCAGGGCCGAGGCCAGTATTCATGATACTTATCTTCCCCCATTTTCCAATTAGATGGTGATTGTTAAGGCATGGGGGCTTGGGAAGGGACATGATCATTCTTTTGTTTTTTTAGTCTTCAGATCTTTTCTGTAGATGATGAATGGTTGTTGCCTATGTGTGGAAGTGGAGTACTGCGAAGAACCTTAGCATAGAGGGTGTGTGTACAGGTGATTAACATCCAGAGGGGATCAATGTTACATCGTGTCCTCTTGAATATGATCAACATGCATTTGTTGGTTCTCTTTTTTCCCACTCAAGCTGTTCCACTTCAACATTTGAATTGGAGACTTACCTAAATAGTGACATTTGCATACTGTAATCACGCTCAAGTTGAGAAATATAATTAAGACAGTAGTCCATTCGGGGTACGCATTTTGCGAAATGCTTTGGTTGTCGAGAACGATAAATCAACATGACAGATTTTTTTCTTTAATAATGTAGGGGCACAAATACAACCAAGTGATTAACTAAAAGCTCATGAAAATATATTTTTGTGAATATTTATATTCCCAAGATGACTGATTATACTTTGATGTTTCTGTACAAGTGGATAGATACCGATGACTATCAACTGCGCATATACTGGGTCCATCTTTTGACTTTATCCTGCATAAAGTGCAGGATATTAGGAGAAACTTGGGAATGATTTACCTTAGGCCAAATATCATCAAAAATTTTAAATTATGCCACTTGTGACAATTTTTCCTCAAACTTTTTTTGTATCACTAAAAATCCCAAACTATGCCACTTGGGACAATTTGACCTTAAACTTTTTTGTGTCATCAAAAACCCCAAACTATGTCACTCGTGACAATCTTACCTTAAATTTTTCGTTGTGTCATCAAAAACCCCAAACTATGCCACTTGTGACAATTTTATCCTGAACTTTTTTTTGTGTCATAAAAAATCCCAAACTATATCACTTAAAACAAATTTATTATAAACTTCTTTTTGTGTCATCAAAAACCTCAAACTATGTCACTTGTGACAATTTTATCTTAAACTTTTTGTTGTGTCATCAAAAACCACAAACTATGCCACTTGTGACAATTTTATCTTAAACTTTTTTTGTGTCATCAAAACCTCAAACTAAAAATTCCAAACTAAAAATTCAAACTATATCACTTAAGACAAATTTATCATAAACTTTTTTTGCTGAAAGGCATTTTTTTCCTTTTCCATTTTCTTTTTTCTTTTTCTTCTCTTTCTTCACTTTGCCATGGTCGGCAGAGGGAAGCCGGCGATGGCCGCCCTCACCGGCATCGGAGTCAACGAGGGTTGCCCTCGCCTGCCCTAGCTCGCCCTCGCCAGATCTGGAGGCGAAGACCCTCACTGGGTTGGGCGGATCTGGCTTGGGCGGCCCTCGCCCGATGCCAATGAGGGCTGCTCGAGTCTCGCCCGACTCTAACGCTAGCGAGGGCAGGTGAGGGCAGCCCTCGCCGACTTTGACACCGGCAAGGGCGGCCATAGCCGGCTTCCCTCTACCATGGCCTGCAGAGGGAAGGAAGCAAAAGGGAAAATAAAAGAAAAAGAAAAAAAGTGGAAAATGACGAAAATGCCCCTTAGCAAAAAAATGTTCGGGGTAAATTTGTCCTAGAGGCATAGTTTGGGTTTTTTATAGTACAAAAAAAGTTCAGATTAAAATTGTCACAAGTGACATAATTTGGAGTTTTTTATGATATAAAAAAAGTTTAGGGTAAAATTGTCACAAATGGTATAGTTTGAGATTTTTAGTGGCATAAAAAAAATTCAAGATAAAATTGTCACAAGTGGCATAGTTTAGAATTTTTTGTAATATTTACCATTTACCTTATTTGTCAATGTATCTCGTACAATCTAGTGATTGGGAAGTTCTTGTGCATTTCATCATAGTTTGCCATATGGCAATTTGATAAAGAGTCAAGGGTCTACTTTTGCTCAATGGGATTTTACCAACAAAATCTTAAGTCAAAGGTCATTAATTTCAAAAGTGATATTCATGGAATTAAATTTGTCAAGTTGTGCAACTTAAGTCTTGAAATTCGTACTTTTTTAATTTAGTTGAGTCCGGAAGAAAGGAGTCAAAGTACATCGAAACTAGAAGATTTAAAATCTATATGAGCCCAAAAAGAGAATAAATTAAAACTTAAGTATATGAACTTGATAAATTATAAGACTAGTAAATCAAAACATCCAATCCAAAGGGTAATAATGTGCCTAGTAATTAATTAAACTCTAAAGCACAAAAGGCATCAGCAATGATAGTTTTCTTATTAAAATTAATAACTTGTTGGTCTAAAAAGTAAAATGAATAACCTAAATTAAAATAAACCACTACCTTCGATATGGAGCTACTTGTCCAAGGGTGAATATCCCTCTGAAAAAAAAAGTAACTCGTATCCAGATTTATCAAATACTTTTTCATGCGTACCTTTTTTCTTCTCAAATTCTCTATTATCTATCTAGATCATCGAATTTATTATAGAACTTAAATGGTCTAATAAACTAAAAACAGATGCGATCTTCAATCCATATATTAATAATTCTTCCCTCATCTGAAAATCTGAACAAATTATATTAAACTTCCGTACAAATTAAATTTACTCATTAAACTTAGGGTGTGTTTGTTTCAATAAAAGTAGTTTCCTAGAAAGTGTTTTCTAGACTTTCCGATGTTTATTTTTCCAAAAACGATTTGGTCAATGGAAAATACTTTTTAGTCAACATAAATATTATGTATTATTTTAGAAAAAATGAATTCCTGTGCATGGGAAGGAGAAAACACTTTCCCTCTTTACGGCGCTTTAGATCCTTCCTTTTTGTTAGTTGAATGTTATTCAATCATTTTTCAAATGCGATCCAAACGCCTGAAAATATTTTCAATCACATATTATCAAACACAAGAAAATTAATTATTTTCATGGAAAATGATTTCTTAGAAAACATTTTTAAAAAATGATACGATTTCCGTGAAACAAACATACCCTTAATGAGGTAAATATACGAATCTTGCATTCACTTATATATCAATATCATAAGAGGTCTGGTATTAATTTATATCTAATCATAAATGACATGTGTATAAAAATTAAATTCCAAGCTAGCATATTATCTAGGAACACAAACTAAATTAGACATATAACTGTATTCTAACGGGTTTCTTCCTTGTTTTCTTCTTCTGGCTATAGCCGCATTATTACAGCACAATGAACAACAGAAACAAAACCAAAAAAAAAAAAAAAAAAAAAAAAAGAAGAAGGAAAAATAAGGCAAAAAAGAAGAAGAAAAAAAGCAACAACTGTGTGAACGCAAAAGCAGGAGAGAGCAGAAATGGATCTCTCTCAATGGCTCGCTTCTTGATCGCCATTAGAGCCTCCATTTGACCACTGGTTTTCGGCCACCTACAGGGAGGAAGCTGGTTCGTTTGGTGGAGCTGCCTCGACCCTTTTACCCATCGTTAACTTTTTTCGCGAGCGAGTTGAAGCTCTGAGCTTGGATTGGATCGGGCTGACTTTCTTCTTGAAGCTTTCTTGAAAACGACTGTGGGGGGCGTTTTGCTCTTGGATGCAGGCTCGTCATTTGGGTTTATTTTGGTTTCGATGCTCAGTCTTGCCGTGCTTGTCCAGTAGCGTTCTGGGTCGAAAGTTGCGTGCTTTCGTTCTCTGGTACTTTTTAAGTATATGCTTTTCGTGGGAGTGGATGTCGTCCCTCTTCTGGGCATGTTGAGCTTCAGAAGAAGCGCCGACTCATCGGGTTTCATTTTGTTTGCTTTAGCGTTGCGTGTCATTCTTGTGGTACTGTTATTCTGATCTGCTAAGGTAGTTCTGGAGTACTTGTGACAGGTCCCCCTGATCTCAGCAACTTCAAAATGCTCACAAATTGGCAAATTTAATAGATATTTTTCTCCCCACTAAATAAAAACACGTAAAGTTGCTTAAAGGGGCATCCTTTTCACTTTGGGTTATTCCTATTCATATCATGTTAGATTTAGCTTCCTATTAGTAATACCTCTTGTGCTCATGATAGACTCGAGTCCTATTTGGTTAGAAAGCTGTGGAAATGCATTCGTTGTTAGTAGTGATCATTGGGGTTGAGTTGTAGATTCCAAGCTTATGGACACCGGATATAGTTTCTCATTACTTAGCTAGAAAAGTAAGTTGTAATTTGGTAGGGATGAAGAGGGTCAAGGGATGGTGCATGTTCATTGCTTTCTTTCTCTTTGAGTTCCTCTATAAGACTAGAGATCTTTGTTGATCTTGTTGCTCCAATTTTAGCAGGTCGATGAACAAAGCTGCTCTGTACAGGTAGAAAAGCTATAAGCTTAAGAGGAAGCTTGTGGGAGCTAATGGCATCAGTAGGTGTCCCAACTGCTTCTGGTTTGAGAGATAATAGTGGATATGGTCTTGGCGCAGATAGGTTGCCAGAAGAGATGAGTGACATGAAAATTAGGGATGAAAAAGTATGTCCTTTAGTTACTTTATTACCTTGATAGTTATATATGTATGTCTAATGCCACTCCTAGTAAGTATCTTGTTTTTGTTATCCTTATTCTTGTTTCTGCTGATTATGAGCATCTAAAATTCACACACCTTGATGAATTCTAGGAGATGGAAGCAACAGTTATTGATGGTAACGGGACAGAGACAGGTCATATCATAGTGACAACTATTGGTGGTAGAAATGGCCAGCCAAAGCAGGTATTCATGTTTGTATTCTTTTCTAAGAATCATTCTTCTGAAGCATTTTACATATTCTATTAGTTGTGTATTGATCTTCTTGGGTGAATGACATCTTTTCATGTTGGGCATCTTTTCTGTCTCCACATCTATGCAGTTGGGAGTTCCGAACTCATGCTTCTATGGTGCACTTATAATTTTTCTCCTATGAACCATGAACTAATGACTTTTTTCCAGCTTCTCTTAAAGTTTGGGGTTTCATTGTGGCTCAATATTAAGAATTGATTTACTGAGGATGAGATATGTATAAAATGAACATGGTCAATCAATATCATGCTTTAGACATGTACTATCTAAGTATAAACAATCAAGCGTGAACCTGTTCTTCTATGTGTCTGTTTTATGGGATGAGAGGCACTTATAATCTCATTTGGCCATAATTTGGTCACTGCATTTCTGGACTATTGATAAAAATGTAGTTGACTGTCATTATCATTTATGTATAATTAAAATGTGCATGAGATGCTTGTTTCTGCTTCAATGTTCATCTCCATTGATCATATATCCCCGTTTCGGGTGCCTTTTTTTGTTTATAATTTCAGACAATAAGCTATATGGCTGAGCGAGCGGTTGGACAAGGATCATTTGGAGTGGTGTTTCAGGTATATTGTTGTTGCTTGGGTTGTAATTTATCAGTGCAAAAAACTTGGCGGTGCATTTTAAATTTATAGGAAAGATTGTTGATATTTAGACTGCTTCTACGTAGGCAAAATGCTTAGAGACAGGCGAAACAGTGGCTATTAAGAAGGTTCTTCAGGATAAGAGGTATAAGAATCGGGAATTGCAAACGATGCGTCTCCTTGACCACCCAAATGTTGTGTTCTTGAAGCATTGCTTCTTCTCAACAAGTGAAAAGGATGAGCTATACCTGAACCTCGTTCTGGAGTATGTACCCGAAACAGTTCACCGTGTGATCAAGCACTACAACAAGCTGAATCAAAGGATGCCTCTAATTTATGTGAAACTTTATGCATATCAGGTATACTATCAATCTTTCTTGCTTTGGCTCTTATACTACCTTTCATAATATTACCCAGTTAATTTGAGAACCACTCTCTGTTAAGGTCCCAGTTATGGGGATAGTGTTTCCTTGTCTTTCTCTTTTTACTGGTCTTCTGGATTTTGATTGTCTCAACTTGAGTATTCCAGTGATATGTGTCCTGTTATTTATCTTTCCCTGAGCAAATTGCATCTTTGATGCTGCTGATGTATGTTCTGTTCTTTAATTGTGGAAGATATTCAGGGCATTGTCATACATCCACCGCAGTATTGGAGTGTGCCATCGGGACATCAAACCTCAAAATCTTTTAGTGAGTTCATCAGTACAATGTTGATGCTCTAAAGTGCATATTCCTTTGGCTTGGCATTTAGGAAGTGTACAGTGGGTCTCTTGTCTTAAGTTCCTTCATCATTGAAGAAAGAGATACATTTGGAGCAATGGTTCTTCTCTGGTTGTATTGTTTCATTATATGTCCTCATTAAGAATCAAAGGAGGGTGCTTTAAGATATATTTCATTTGGCTCTGTAATCGTGAAGGTAGTTCCTTTATTCCCTCTGCAGGTAAATCCTCATACCCACCAGGTCAAGCTATGTGATTTTGGAAGTGCAAAAGTATTGGTATGTACCTGCTATTCAATAGGCAACTAGCATGCCCTTCCTTTATTTGGTATGAAGAATTTATGTTGTGTTGTTTTTTAATAGGTAAAAGGGGAGCCAAATATATCTTACATCTGCTCAAGGTACTATAGGGCTCCTGAGCTTATTTTTGGAGCAACAGAATATACAACGGCTATTGACATCTGGTCTGCTGGCTGCGTACTGGCTGAGCTACTACTTGGACAAGTAGATGCTTTTCACGTTCTGTTTCACTATGCAATTCAAATTTGCTGGGAATTTTAGTTGTATCACTGATTTGGTTGCAGCCTCTGTTTCCTGGTGAGAGTGGAGTGGATCAGCTGGTTGAGATTATCAAGGTGCAGGAGTTTTCTTCAATTTCAGTAGTCCAACTTCACATGCATTTGAAGAACCCTAGAATACTCGTCTGCATTTGGTCGAGGCATCAGTTTTTCCTGTGTGTTTTGGGATTGTTTTATGCAGGTTCTAGGCACCCCAACTAGAGAAGAAATCAAGTGCATGAATCCTAATTATACAGAGTTCAAATTCCCCCAAATAAAAGCTCACCCATGGCACAAGGTATATAGACTTGATTGTAGTCTGTAATCTGCCAGATTGTTCATATTTATACAACCTTTACTTTTCTTTTGTTTGTCAGATATTCCACAAACGCATGCCTCCTGAAGCTGTTGATTTGGTTTCAAGATTACTCCAGTATTCTCCAAACCTACGGTGCACAGCTGTGAGTATCACAGTATCTGTTTGCTTAGCTCTGTGTTCTTCTTTGGGAGGGGGAGAAGCTCAGGATAAGAACCAGAATCAATTTGCACTGGGGTGCCACTAGAAATTTTGCAAGGGCTTAAATGTTCCGATGACTAAAATGGAACATAATGGAAAAGTATTAGTTATGACAAAGACCCAATTAAAAGGAGATAGATAGAGCTTCACACTTGGTTGCAGTAGCTTGCTCTTTCTGAAGATGTGTATTTGACATCAAGTATTCCTGTGATTGGTAACCCCATGTCCATGGATGAGTGGCATTAGTAAACTCCTACTGTCTATTGGTAATGCATCTGGTCCATAGCTAGGCATAGTCCTTGGATAGAAATAGAATGATGTCTCAGAGCATGCAGAAATAGAGCGGTTCTTCCTGGGAAAAAAATAGAATGGTTTCTCATGCTACACATTTAGTTTGGATGATCTGAGACGTGTACCTCAAGCCTCTTATTGTCTACTTAGATGTCTTTAATCTAAGTGTACCTATTTCTGCTTCAGTTGCATGTAAACACGATGAAGTTGCTTCTATTCCTTTATGGAGATTGAGTCTGGTAATATTAGTTGTTGGATTGTCTCTGAATTAATCCTTCAGGGTAATAACCTATTCCATGAGGCTGGCTTCTTTTTTTGTTGTTGAGGCAAAAATCCTAGATGATGAGTACCTCTACATACTTTGCAGCTGGATGCCTTAATCCATCCTTTCTTTGATGAGTTATGCGATCCTCATGCCCGCTTGCCAAATGGACGATTTCTTCCGCCCCTGTTCAATTTTAAATCTAATGGTTTGATGGTCTTTTCTTCAATCAATCAGACTTCTTTCTTAATATGGTGTGATATTCTCATTGAGTGCTTTTGCTGCTTCTAATCAGAACTAAAAGGAGTGCCAGTTGAGGTGTTGTCGAAGTTGATCCCGGAGCATGCTAGGAAGCAGTGTCCTTCTGTAGGGTTGTAATCTAATGTGAAGCGTACCAATAACGACTGTGTTCTCTATTTTAAGTTATGATTTCTCATGTCTTGGGTGTCTTATTCTTATTTTATGCTCTTTTCCATGTGCAGCTTTAATGTTAGATAGCTATTTTACTGTATCCTTCGTCCAAACAGGACCAAAGTTGCCTTCTGTTAGACATGTCCATGATGAAATTGTTGAATCATTGTCAAAGTAAATTGAAGTCTCTTTTTATTTGTTTTTTAATTGTTGGGAGATGATTGAGACTTGAGATCATTTTTATTTTATTTTTAGAATGGAATCTCTGGTTGGTAGAGTTGAAGATGTCTTCCAAGAACTGATGAATTATAAGGCAATTTTTCCTCTAAAGCACAACACTGTTGATCGCAATGGACACGTAGGTTCCAGAAGTACTACAGGAAAAAAGAGAGCATGATTCTGTTGGCTTGGCAAGCCAATCTGTTATACAATGAAAGTACAACTCCTTGAGCTCGATGTTGGTCGACTGTTCCCGGTTTGAGCGTTGACAATAAGAGATTAAATGCCTCTGTTTGTGTTGGGGCATGGATGTGCAGCCTAGGTCTATCAAGCCACATACACTCCAAGCAGTAAAACCGTAGGATCGGCTGAGTACTCCATAGTCCTCAATTCTCATTGACAAATATAGAACTTTCCGGTGGCTAGGTTCTCTTAGTTTGTAACTGTAGCTTACTTGAGATCGCTGAAAGTGTGTAACGTAGTCATTTGTATCATGTAGATGTGATTTTGGCCACATGGTAATGCATGCGAAAGTTAGCCAGGCATGAACCTTGTTTAGAAATATTGCACTTTATACATCAAGATCAGAAAGAAAATAAAACAGAACGTCTAGATGCATGGTTACATCTGTCCCCAGCCATACACTTCTCAAGCACCCTTATGATGTCTAGATGATTTGCAAAAACTATAGCTACGTTTGAGGGGGTGAGTTGTGCTTCAGAACAACAAAGAAGAGAGAAGCCAGGCAAGCAAATAGGAGGGGCATTGCTGACAAGATGACCATGTCCTTTCCTATGCTGTCATAGCTCAAACTCCTCCATGAGGCCAACCTATCCCATACATAAGAACCGTCTGGCAATTTTGGGCAACTGCAATGTGATACGCACTCTTTAGTATTGCAGTAGAAACTAATCGAAGTCATCATGCTTATAGCATATTGGAAAGGGTTGCTCCAGTACATCCACCGGTAGAACCTTATGTTTGATAGCAGGATGACTACTCCAGCAGCCGAAACCCACCATGATGTCACAATCGACACAGCAAATGCAGCTACTGTAGGCACTGGGGCTAGGATTGTAATCATCATTCCGAAGTATGTCACGCTGATTGTGAACACAAAGAGCATAGTCCAGTACATCAGGAACTCACGGATAGAACCAGTTCCAATTCCTGCCATACCATTCCCGATTCCCACTACAGCAAGTGTTGCAATGAAGAAGTATGGAATTTCTCCCAGTGCCCATGACAGAGGATAAAAGATAGGATGGTACATCCCTGCTCTCTTCTCTCTGAAGTACACTAACCTGTCTGTGCCAATCTGAGGAATGACATTATTTGCTGATATGACTCCTATGATAACTACTTGCATATATATATAGCAGAAGCGTGAAGTCAGGCCATATATATCCGTATATTCGATCTTCCAATATAGGGAACCCATGAGAAGACCAATCATGATGCACCCAATAAGTCGACCATATGTGTACTGTATATTTCTCCACAGGAATCTTTGGGTTCTGAGTAATACCATCATGGCTTGCAGTGTGTATGGAGCAGGATAAACAGAAGAAGGAACCATGTAATTCCTATCCTCAGTTAAACTCTTTATACTGAAGATTTCTCTATTGTTCATTTCATGCAGGGAACTAGCTTGGTAGGCCCCTGCAAAGTTTATCGACGGTTTTGCTGTCCTTTTTATGCCTAATCCGAGAGTCGCCATGACAAAACCAACTGGACTTGCTCTTATGGAATAGTTGGGAACTTTTGGAACTGATAAGAAATAATCTAGCAGGTCACTGCAGTCGGGTCCTATTGGGCCAAAGTATGCTTGCTGCCCTTCATGTGTCAAAATTAGGGCCAAGTCGAAGAAATCAAGTGTGCGAGCATTAGGGTGTGCTAAAGTGGCAATAATAACACGCCCTGAATTGGAAACTTGAGAAAGAATATTGAGGATACTTGAGGTACCTCTGCTGTCAAGTCCTGATACTGGTTCTTCGAGAAAGAGAATACTTGGATTAGCAGCTAGTTCAACAGCAATGGTTATCTTTTTGGCTATCTCAAATGTTTTTCCAGTAGCATCACGAAGGGAACCAACTAGTTGATTTGAGTAAGGCAATAGATCAAGTTGGTCAAGGACTAGCTCCACATGGATGCGACGATTCACAGAACTGACTGTTTGACTGAGACGGAGTGCGGCACTGAAATGAAGGGTCTCACGCACTGAGAGATAAGGTTGGTGTGCATCGAGCTTCTCTACATAGCCGATAAGTCTAGAATAGGCAGGACCCTTGTCCCAAGATTTTGCCTGGAGGATGCCCTTGAGGCTACCCATTGAAGGTGCCCTCCCCGCCAGGCATTTCAGAAGAGTAGAATTACTTCCTTTCGAACCGCCCATCAAAGCAAGCATGTTCCTAGGCCTAGCATAACCCGTGATGCTGCTGAAAATTGAAGTACCGTCTTTCATGTCTTCATCGTACCTTATTTAGGGAGAGCAGGGTGTGAGTGTGCAAATGGGTAAAGCAAGCAAATATAAACTCATATAGTCAATATTGCAAGGGAATAAGTAAAAAGAAAATTCCATGGGGAAAAGATATACCTCACGAATGATAGATTCTCAAAAAGGAGAGTTATTGGCTCTACTGGAATGCCCAGTCCATTCCTCTCCATATCGACCCTGAACTCCTCTATCCATTTTTCAACTCCAACGTTGTCCCTTATTTTTCCGGATCTTTGTTGTTCAGAATATTGTGAAGCTTCAAAACTATTGGTTTGCTCACTGTGACTTTCCAGTGACTGAAACTCAGTCTCTATGTCCTCTTTATAGTTGCTGATTGTTGGGGACGATCTGACAGAGGGTAAGGATTGGCTGGTTCCTGGGAATTCTATGGTCTTTAGTCCTAGTAATCCGAGGAAGTTGGCAATGAAAATCCACCCAATAAGAACGACATAAGGTAGCCAGGTGTTTTCAGCATCTTTAGACAGCTGATAATATTCGAGGTATGCTTTTCCAACCGTCATGTGGGGGAATTGAGCACAGATGGCAAGTTTGCTTCGGAAGCTGGAACAAGGATCTTGATAGGCATTTTCAAATTGAAGCTTGCAATACAAGACGTTGGCCCAGTGGATTGGGTTCGCCTGGACTAACCATTTCCAGTAGTAGGGCACATTGGATGGGTAAATCACAAAACCACTGAACAGCAAGAAAATTGAAACTAGCAGGCCTGCCAAAGAGAAGCAACTTTTATCAGCTTATCAATTGATGCAGGCTTAGGTTAAACAATGCAAAATGACCTCATCATTTTGTACGCTTTACATGTAATTTTGAATGAAAAAGCATTGTGACTCTGATCCTTAAAGGAGATGATTATACCTGCCAAGGCATTCCCAATTTCTGGGATTGCGGAAATTGCACTGAGAAAGAAAAATATTGATGATCCGAAATATGCGACCAAGAATAGGAGTAGCAAATACTGGAAAAATGGTCCTCCATTTCCTCTTGTTGATAGCCCAGCTAGAAAATAGACACCCACCGTATATGCTGTTGCCTGCACGAAGTAATAGTGAAGTTGGAGTTTTATCCCGATTCTCGACTATATTTAATTTAAAGAGGAAACAAAGTAGGTGGGGTACTTCTATTAGGGTCTGCGGTATGTTGACTACGCAATGGGCAACAACATATGAGGAGACCCTGTAAAATCTCTGAGCCTTGTGCTTGTAGAATATAGGCCTCTGGAGCATAAAGATGGGAAGCTGCACCATATTTATGAGCATAATGCTCATGGTGGATATAAATCCAATGGCCCTTACTGAGTTCATCTGCTGTTGGTCGTACTTGCCGCCAAGCTTGTAGAATAGCGATCCCACAAATAAGCCCAGTACAGTTGCCTGCAAAATTAACATTCATACCGCTCATTTCATGAATGAAACAAACTTCTCGCAAAAAGTGGATCTTGCATAATTTCTATCATTCTGTGAAGTTGGCTCTTTGAGTTTCATTGAGGATGTATGCACTCAAACATGTTCCTTGCGGTAGTTAAACGAAGGGTCTTATGATAGCATAAGTTAGTCACCTGGAAAAGCCTCAATTTGATTAAAGCATGAAGCCTCTTTGTGATCTTGATTTGCCTCTTGATGAGTGTTAGAGTAGATTCCCACCATGTCTGGACGAACGGCCTCTGGAATTGCTTCAATTGAGCTTGGTACTCATCTTCCTACACGATGAGAAATTATTAGCTGTTGTGACCAGGCTAGTCATTTTCATTCTTTATGTCGTGCTCAACTTTCTCAAGCGTCTCTTTGCATCCCATTCATGACACTTTTTTTAATCAAATTTATCTTAGTGCTTCTCGAGCTCTTAGGAAAAAAGACAAAAAAGCTGTAGTCGCAAAAGATGTCTCTCATACCTCTTCTTTGAAACGCTCAACTTGGAGACGAATATGCCCTCTCGCCTGCTTTAGCGAGGAGTAGACGTGTGAGGCTCGCTCATGTTGTATCTTTTGGGGTCCAACTGAGAGGTAATGCATTTCTTCATTGTTTATGGAAATTGCAGTCACCACATCCCCAACCTGAACTCTTCCGGTGCTTTCTATTCCCCCTGAATGCCCTATTTTGCTCGATAGCTTGGCAACCACCAATTCTGCAGCAAAGTAACAATAGTCACCCACATCTTAGGGTTCATCAAATGTCGATATTCGACTTTGGCTGCTTAAATTGGCAGATATGGATTTCTATTGACATGGACAGACTAATAGTTATGTTTTGCGACAATTCAGAGCCGCTTACCTGTCTCTTTTCTTGGCAGTGCATCAACTGCGAAATGGTACTTGGATGGTGTCTTTAGAGTGAACCCGAGTCCAGGCTCGCTGTCTACCCAATAGGTGTGCTTTACCTCATCTCCATGCACAATCCTCAGTACGTCTTTGTAGTGATCTGAAGCGTTGTAGCACTCAATAAGCTCCTCTAGAGTCAAGGATGTTGCTCCTGGTGCCATATACTTGGACCCATCTCCAGCTGCTATGTCTTCAAGAAACTCATTTGATTCCACATGCAATGGTTTTATGTACCTGCATGTGATGTCAATGACATGATGTTGGCTCTACGATAGCAAAAATCATCACACCATTTAACCGTACACCCAAAACTCAGGTTCATACTAACCCCAGTTTTGTGAAGTATGGGATGGCATCCTGGCGAGTGCCTTGGAAGAGAACGCGACCATCGCTGAGAAGTATAACTCGGTCAAAAAGATCGAATATTTCTTGGGAGAGTTTGGTCAACGACATAATTGCAGATGAATGCTGAATTCTGCTGATGGTGCGCAGGGTGTCCACTAGGTCGTAGGTGGCTGGGAGATCAGAACTTGAAAATGGTTGGTCATAAATCATGACGGAGTATGTTCCGAGTGCCAATTCAGCCGTCGTGAGCTTCTGGCGATCGAAATCAGAGAGGCCTTCTCCGGTGAGTTTGTGCTCGACTTCCTTCAAACTTAAAATTGCTAAAACATACTCCAAGAATGGATCTTGTCCTTCCACAAGTGCATGTGCAAAGAATTTCCTCATCTGAGGAGTGAAGTTCTCTGTCCGCAGACCCTGGTTGCAATCCCTTGCAAACTCAAGTGTCTCTTTAACCGATAAAAATGGAAGGTGCCTGAAGATTTACCAGAAAAGGCGTTAAGGCTTACAATCAGAGAAAATGCAGTTAATTAAATCAGGACGTGATGACCTTGTGCTTATCTAAGATTGCACAAAATTTTAATCGTAAACGTCGTCTAATCTACATAAAATGACGGTATTCAGACAATAGAGGACTCACTTATTGAGTTGGCCATTAACATACGCAATAAATCTGCTACGGCATATATCAGTGACCACTTTGTTGTTGTACATCACTAAGCTTTCCAAACTCGAGTTACTTGTTGCTTTAGCTCTGCCTGCCAGGATTTCTAGGAGGGTGCTCTTTCCGCTTCCTGCAAAAATGTATGTTCAATGGATCATCTCTCGACAAAAATATTAGCTACTATTGACATTGTTGAACTTATTGATTGAGAGGTGGCCTCCTCATATTTATCATTCGGTAGGTATCATTGCAGTACTAGAGGCAATTTTCATCTACCTGGAGGTCCTAGTAATAGAGTCATCGAGCCCGGCATGATGTATCCATCCACACCCTTTAGGATCTGCATCAAAATCGAGCCTTTTCCTTCAAGCATAGTATTGATCGGCCCTAGGAAACATCCCATCAATTTATTCCCGAAGGTTTCATATCCTGTCGAGGAGACTTCAAATTTTTTGGAATATTTAACGCCAGAGAACCGAACCACCTGCAAGACAGTTCAATTTTTGCAAAATTCAAAAGATGCAACTCATGTTTGATGAATTGTTGGAAAGATTCAAGTTTACACTTACATTCATCTTCTGTTTCTTGTGATTGGTTCTTGTATCGTAATCGAATTCTCATTTTAGTACATCTCGTTTGTAATTAGGAATGATTATTAGCAAGATTTTAAATGGAAAATTACAAGGCCATCAACAATATATATTATGTTTTCGTTTTATTTTGACTAACTGATGACGTTTCATTTTTATTTTCATTTATGACGTATGAATGCACGGACCATTATTTGAAAAGGACAGGTGAAGATCTTAATCTGGGGTCAACTGGAACATCAATCTACTCTTGTATTGGACACTGTGGATTGAAGGATTAAAAAATTGGAGTCAGAGCTTGGGGCCTGACTAGGAAAAATCTATCACAATCATGAAGAGGAAAAGGAGAAAAAGAGGAGCTTGGGCCAAACAACTAAGATTCCTTGGATATCGCTCCAATAAGTATGCCGTGATCATAGCTTTATGCCCATATGTTACGTGCGCTTTGATAACACTTCCATTTTTGGAAATACTTTTTTTCAGAAAAATGTATTTGATGATTGTAAACAAATATTATTCCTAAAATAGAAAAACAACATAAATACGTTTGTTTGGTATGACCCTAAAAATTTATATTTCTAATTTTTTTTTCATTTAATTATAAAAATAATAGTAGAGAATTAACATGAAATGTTTGGATGAAACTGAACTTTTTGTAATGATTTAATTGATTAATATATTCCAAAATAACTTAAGAATATCTAATGTAATAGTTAGTAAAAAATGGATGATTATAGATGGCGGCAAAGAGTTATGTTGGTTTATAACTCATATGAGGATGTTGATAGTAAATCTTTGAATATTACAATAAACATGTGTATAACCCTTTTGAGCTATTTTTAGCTACAAGAAGATGAGCAAATGTTGCTTGGTGTTGCCAAGTTTTGTGACCTAGTATTGTCTCTAAAAGAAAACCACATGCAAAAATCCATAGAGTAAAGCCCTGAAAGCTTATTTAATTTTGAATCCAATTTTCATAAAATATTTTCACCTTTTTTGTTTATGCTAAACTAATTCTAAAAAGAATTAACATTAAAATCTAGTAAAATTACTCAAAATCTAATTTCTAATTTTGTTCTTAAATTTATGAGTTCTTTTACTTTTATAATTTTTTTTATATTTTTATTCCAAAAAATGGGAACTCGGTCGGGTTAAGAGACTGGATCTTGTGTCAATTGTGTAAGGACGGGCATTATGTTACGTTAAGCTTGTTTTTTCTAAAATGACCCGAGAACAAAGAAGTAAGTTTTTTCTACCTTTGTTTTTGTTTCAAATCTATTCCCTAGCCATTGATCTCATCCGGGGATTAGAAAAATTAGCTGGTGTTACCAAAAAAATTTCCATTCTTTTCTTGTTTCATGGAACAAAATAACATAAAAATAGAGAAACAGAAACATTACCAAATAGGGCCTAAGTATTCCTTAAGTTGGCAATGAGAAAGTATCGTGCTTTTCGGTGAATTTCTTATAGTGTAAAGCAAAGGAAATATACGCTGTTGAATTTCGAAAAGGGCGGTCGAGATCGCTTCTGTCAACATTCTGATTCAAGTTGAGTATACGAACCGTCGTATAGATTGTCCGGACGAGACTGCGATGCATGTCATCGCATGGTTTGTATATGGCACGTAAAAGAATACGAAGAGAGAAAGAGTCACGTTGCATTTTACCTGCTGAGGGATAGGAGGTGTGATCTTGGCCATGTCCCGCAGATAACTCACGAAACCGTCCTTCAGCAGGTACTCCATTCCCATAAGCTCCTCCTCCTTCTTCCTCACACCCTCATCTCCTCCGTTCTTGATCTCCTCCACGTCGCCTCCTACTTCTCTGGCGAACGCTCGTCCGGCTTCTCTCCTCAACCCGTGCCTCTTCATGCTCTCGTACATCCTCAGCGCCGCGAGCCTTGTGGTCTCCGGCGATGCGCTCTCTATCTTCCTCCGCACGTCTGGGGACGACCTGCCCGAGAACCTCCCCAGCCGGGGCGTAATGGGCGTCATCGGGGTCGCGCTACCCGGGGCCATTATAGTGAACACGCTGGCATCGCTTCTCATGGTTTGCTCGCTGAGGAAAGACAGCCTCGGCTCATCAATCTCGTTTGCATTGCCGCCTTCTTGCCACCCCGACATCATGAGTGATGGCAGACTCACCGGAGAATCGTTCGCCATTTTCTTGCTATGGAAAGATCAGAGTGAACCTGGAACATGAGAAATCGAAGCTTGTCTTGCTTTTGGCATCTGGACAAGCAGAGAAGAAGACGATGGTCTTTATATGACCCTAGAGAACCTCGGAGGCGACTTAAACTATAGTCTTGCAGTAATATAAAGCATTAAAACTTTCTTTCATTTTCGCACTATATTAAATTTGCTAAATTGTCCCTGTTGAGCTATGGAGAGAGAGAGAGAAGTCAAGTCCAAGTTAATGAATCGTCACTTGGAAGATGGAGGGAGTATGAATAGGGACTAGGAGATGGGAACGAAGGCGGGTTTTATTTTTGACCTCTATATTTTAGTTGTGCTACAAGTATTGAATTGATTGCCGCTCTAGTCAATATCTACGCGTGATGCTTTCATCATCCGCTTCTGAATTCGCAATCAAGATAAAACAGTTTTGTGGCTCGATTATAGGGTCATTGTCCCAGGAGTCTATTCACGTAATTCAAAGATGCCATGCGTGACAAAACTCACTTTTTATTTTGATGATTTGTTTTGCGGCTGCGGCCCCGCCGCTCATCACCGTGGCCGGCTAGGGCATTGGGCGGGGGCCACCAAGCCCTTGTTGACAATGGCAAGGGCCCCACAGTGCTGGTGAGAATCGTAAGCCTTAGATAAAAACTCAATAGAAAATTTTAAATAAGAATCTGAAATGTCATCATTTTTTCAAATAAGGGCCGGAAGTAGATTTTATTTCAAATAAGGGCCCGAAATGCCATCATTTTATTAAATAAATACCCGAAATGGACCTTATTTCAAATAAGAGCATGGAGTGACTATATTAATTTCAAAGGAGGGACTCGGCTCACTAATTGATAAGGGCAATTTCGCCTTTTAAATGTTTTCTTTCTTTCTATTTTTCTTCCCATAAAAAGCTAACTAAAAAAATTTAAATTAAAAAAAAAAGAGAGACGGAAGGGAGGGCTCCCTCTCGCTTGTGGCGCCGCCCCATTGCCGGTGGAGGATGATGGTGGTTGGTAATGGAGGGGCCAGTGCAATCCCTTCGCTGCTGAAGAGTCCGCCGTCCATCGAGGAAGCGGCACAGACGACCACGGAGTTTGATCGCCGTTTTCCTCTTCTCATTCTTCCAACTGTCGTTTTTCTTTTTCTCCACCACGGGACTCTAAGCCAACACAAAGTCAGCTCCATCATCGTCGCTGTCCACGACGTCGGAGAGCTCCTCACACGCTTTGGCGAGGGCACCTGCCGGCCCTCACCCAGCCGCCGGCGACCCTGCCGGCCAGCGCCGCTGCCCCACTGGCAATGGGGGCGGCGGCAATAGGCAGGAGGAGTCCCTCCCGCCTCCATTCTTTTTTTTTTAAAGCTTTTTTTTAATTTTTAATCTAATTTAATTTAAATTGTGTTTTGACGAATATATTCCTGGTTGGCCGGAATTTTTTATCAATCAGTGAGCGGGTGGGGTTAAATCCTTATTTGAAATAAATATAACCATTTTAAGCCCTTTTTTGGGACTAATATAATCACTTTAGGATTTCACTTGAAATAAGGTCTATTCTAAACTCTTATTTGAGAAAATAAGGGCACTTTGGGCTTTTTTTTCCGGAATTTTTCCACAATCGAAAAACTAAATTAAAGAAAAGGAAAAAAACAAAAAAAAAAATAGAGAAAATTTTAAAAAATTATTAAAGTATTATTAAAAAAAGTCAACGTTGATGCTAACTGTTCTATATAAAATGGCCGTCGTCCACTTTAGCAATTCTCTGCTAAAATAGCTGTATGGGACTCAATTAACAACATTTAAATGTTTAGAATTGAATTGACGAGAGTGTAATATGTCTAGTTATTTTTGGACAAATTTTTCTCATAATTTATATTTTCTCGAAAATATCCATCATTTTGATAAAGTTTTGGCTATTATAGTGGTGGCGAGAGAACAGCTTGGTTTGTAGAAAACTCAAACCGAACAATTTGTGATATTAATAAGGGCAAGATTATAAGAAAAATATATATAAATCATAGTATTTCGCAAATGTTGAATGGGAATGCATTGGGTTTAGGAACTTTGAAAATTCTAAACTTTGAATTAACGGTCTTTGGAATTGAGTTAGCAAGTATCTCGACTTTGGCACAAAGACTTTTACATGAACTAGAATCGCTTTTTATCAAACACCCTCTCTTAAGTTTTCATTTGGATCATAATGTGTCTCGTAAGGGTCAAAAGGAACGAACCGACAAAATTATCAAATGTAAAAACGTCTATCTCTTAAAACGTCTCTCTATTACATGTATTAGATGCCGGCCGTAAGGGACGAACTGACAAAAAAAATGCACGAAATAATCCATCTATCTATTAGTTTATATAGTTTTGCCAATCATGAACGGATTTGACCATGAAATTTCTATTCCAATGCATCTAGAGGAAAGGATAAGAATCGAAGATAACATTATTCTTTGAGAACGGCTGTGTAGAGAGACGTTTTAAGATGGGAATGATACGTGCGTGAGAGACCAGCACTGGCCTATATTTAGTATCTCTATTATTATTAGGATTTCCAATATGCATACGTACTTGCAACGCCAGATTCCACGGACACGTCAGCATGGAGCTGTCCTGGGGGGAACTTCGTCAGGACCCGGATTTATGAACGTGGGGCAATCACAATCGCCAATCTTTTCATATTCATTGGGGGGGAAGGGGGCTTAGCGAACATTTGCATCATCATCTATTGTGATTGACCTAGTCCAGAGGTCTCGAGTTCCAAAATGGAAGTTCAATCTCGTACGCCCGACATCTGGCGACACGCGGAATTTCCTTGAAGTCGCTGCCGATTGTAGCATTGTGCAAATACGAAAGTCTTATCGAAAATTCACATCATTATTGATTGTTATTGACCTAGTCCACTGGTCCCGAGTTCTGGAATGGAAGTTCCGTCTTGTACACCAGCATCTCGAGACACGTTGAGTTTCCTTAAAGTCGCTGTCAATTGTAGCATTGTGCAAATAGGAAAAGCTTAAACGACAAGGGAAAAACGAGGGCTTTGATCTGATTGACGTCAACATGCGCGCACGCGTGTGCACGGCGCAGTTCCTGTTTCTCTGCTGTCATCGGCTGTGCACGTTCGAAAGAGCCTTTCAATTCAAGTTGTGAACTTCAAGTGCTCTTGGAAGCACGACTGTAAAAACGTGATGAATGTGCTTACGAAAGGCGAGATAAGAATAGCTTTCCTAGGTGGTTGTCCTCTCACGTCCGAGAACGGTCTTGCTAGGACGAGATTTGAAGGCATCTTCGGCCGAAGAAGAACTAATTAGCATCAACAGTTCACTGCATCCTCTGTCGTTCGTGGGTGCTATTGTCATGGCCTTGCTTAGGAATGAAAATTGCTCAATTGGAATGTATTGATTGCGGCATATTCATGTCCGAATGATTTTCTTTCTTTATATGTTTCTTTTTTGGCTAAGGCGTGTCTCAATACACGTACTCGATTTATATATAAACGCAAAATCAATCCACTCGACAACCAAAATGGCCTCATCTTCTTTTGCACCTCTTGCAACCATTCTCACATCATCACTCTTCATCTTCTTCTTCGTACCTCCTTCCATTGCAATTTCCCAAGATACAATACATATCATTTGCCTCCCGGCCAAAGATCCTGACTTCTGCATGAAGCTCTTAGAGAGCGATCCGCGCACTAATTCGGCGGATCATCCTTTGTTTTCGCTCATCTTGATTGAACTGACCATGAACGAGGCGGATCTCGTCTACCGCAATTATGCGCAAGTTTGCAATGGGACTACGGATCCATCGGTGTGAAAAGGCTGTGAAATCTGCCTTTCCATTTACCAGAAGATCAAGGCCGAGTTGAGCAAGTGCCATCAATATTCGATAGAGAGAAATTACGCGGAAATAATTATGTGCAAGTTTGCAATGCGACCTCGGCCGGCCCTCGCCCACCGTCACCGGCCATTCCCGGCGATGGTGGGGTGGCGACTGCGGCGGCGGCGGGGCTGCACAGCCCTCGCCGGATCCTCCTTCCTCTTTTTTTTTTTTTTTTTTTTTTAATTTTAATAAAATCGATTTAAAATTTTTTTAATTTGACGTGGATAATTTTTTTAATTAAAATTGCCACGTGAATTTTTTATTTTAAAAAAAAAAAACTTCGTCAGCAAATAAACTCGCCGGAAAATGGACATGTGGTAGTTTGGCCGGAATTTTTTGCCGTGGGCACTTAACTGATCCATTTTGCTCCGATTTTGGCACTTTAAGTGTATTTTTTATAACTTTTGGCACTTAAGTGTCCCCATGCACTGTGCCAAGTTTTGGCACTCCAGGGGTTCATACATCCATGCCCAATGCACTCGACATGTTGACTAGGGTTGCTGTTTACGTGCAAAATCATTATGGAGGATGATACATGTAGGGCAATGGTGATTTAGAGCCATTTGGAGAAACAAATCTCCCTTGTTGATTCGCCTTCCCGTTTGATTCTTCATGATGTCTTCTTTTTATGCGCAGAGGAGATGTCACTTAGAAAACAACAAGTGGTAGCGCCATGGCATGAATGATTTTGATTTACATATATGGAAGATATGGAAAGTTATTAGGTAGGTATATAATGAGGGGTGTAAAACTTTATCCTGAAATTACATATGGTGTGCGTTATAAAGGACTAATTTAGGTGGTAAACAAAAATCTCAATTTAGACAGTATTACTTACTTACATTGCTGGATTGAAATTTATTTTTCAATAATCTAATATGGACCGTAAAATCACTTGCTTGTCGACCCAAAAATGACGTCGTATTCATCTCTTTTAACTATTCTTATAGTCACCTTCCAATCATCTTCTTTTTGCCTTCTTCTTCCAATGCGACTTCTCTGGAAACAATCTACACCATCACAAAACCCGTGTTAGAGTGCACGTGTGAGTTGTGTTAAAGAAATCCCATATTAGAGAATTGGTGAGATATAGAATAATTAGCCCATAACTCATTAACTTAAACTGTTAAGTAAATGTGAGTCAAACTAGAAATGTTAAAGGCTCGGACTTGGGCTAGTGATCTCTCTAGGTGTAAATTATTAGGTTTTAAATCTGTAATTTTTGGGTGATGATGCAAAAGGATACCCGACTAAGGGGGAGGACCTAATAGTAAATTTACACTTGAGGGGGAGATAATTAGAACATGTGAAGTGTATTAAAGAAATCCTTTTTGGAAAATTGATACCATGTAGAGCAGTTAATATATTTTATATTCTAGTTAGTTTATAACTCATTGGCTGAAACTTTTAAGTGAAAATGGGTTCAATTGAATATGTTAACAAGTTATAACTTAGGCTTTTTCTTGGTGATCTCCCAAGCAAAAAGTATCGAGATTCTATTGCGCACTCCCAACAACCTGGCAATGGAGCGGCCTAAATGGTCATTGTTGACACAAGTCGCCTTACCCACAAAGAAAAGAAGTATAATTACTTGATTATGGTCATAACCAATGCCAAACAATTGAATTTATTAGAGGCGCAACAACGATATCGATTTGTCTGGATAAAAACTTTTAAATGAAATGTTTGTAACTCACACAAAGAGGAGAATGAGATGGATAAGCCTTTTGTGTTTTTCCCTAAAATTTCACTTTAACAAAATAAATTACAAGACTCAATTTAAAGACTTGTTACATGACCTCTGCTCTTCTATAAAATATAGC
The DNA here is from genome assembly GCA_014182845.1 of Corymbia calophylla. Lineage (NCBI taxonomy): Eukaryota > Viridiplantae > Streptophyta > Magnoliopsida > Myrtales > Myrtaceae > Corymbia > Corymbia calophylla. The sequence continues at coordinate 12,968,817 of CM024700.1, forward strand.
TTGCATCTCGGGAAAGTAAATTATCTAGAAACTCTTAAAATAATCATCAAATTTCAGCATATCCAATCATATCTCATTGTATCTCACAATATTTCAATAAATCTCAAGAAACAATTATTCAATCTAGAAATACAAAAGGACTCATTAAAAACAACACAACAATTATGACTCGTTCCCAATGCAGGTACCGACAGTCTTTGATATCGATTATGGGATCTCAATGTCAAAGTTTTTGGCACCGATGGATTTGGTTTAATTTCTAACACTCCCCTTTAAACCAAATCCTCTTCCATCGATCATTCCAAACAGACTCTTGAACTTTTGGGACACATTGATGTTGAGAGGTTTAGTAAAAATGTTTGCAACTTGATCTCTTGTCTTTAGAAGCAATACTTCAACCTCATTTTCTTTAACCTGTTCTCGAATGAAGTGATATCGAATATCAATACGTTTGCTTCATTCATGAAAAATTGGATTTTTCACCAATGCAATAGCAGAAACATTATCAACAAAAATCTTCGTTGCTTTCTTTTGCTCCATAAGAATATTTTTGAGTAGTCTTCTCAACCATATTGCGTGCAAACACAAGATGATGCAGCTACATATTCAGTTTCACATGTTGACAGAGTAATACTCGGTTGCTTCTTTGATGACCACATGAAAGCAGCGTTACATAAGAAATATAAGAAGTCTGTAGTGCTCTTTCAATCATCGACATCTCCACCATAATCACTATTCAAATAAGCTCTAAGTTGGAAGGATTCAGGGTGATAATAGTGTAAGCCATGAGAAATAGTACTTTTGATATACCGAAGTATCCTTTTTGCAGCTCTAAGATGAGATGATTTTGGCTTTTCCATGTATTGACTCATAATTCCAACATTGTACATAATATCTGATCTCATGCATGTCAAATATCTCAAACTCCCAACCAAGCTTCTATAATGTGTCGAATCAACATCAACACTATCATCAAACTTTGAAAGCTTGGTTCCATACTCCATTGGAGTATTGACCTGAGTATAATTCTTCATGTTAAATTTTTCAAGGATATTTTCTATATATCCTTTTTAGGAAATAAAAATCTCATCGGCACTTTGCTTCACTTCAATACCAAGGAAATGATTCATGAGACCATTATCGGTCATCTTGAATTCTTTCACCATCGATGACTTAAAATCATCAATCATTGCTAGATTATTTCGTGTAAAGACAATGTCATCGATAGATAAATAAGTTAGTAGAACATCACCTTTTTCTTGCTTCAAATAGAGGGCATGCTTTTATGGACATTGAGAGAATCTATTCGCCTTGAAATATGCATCTATTTTGGAATTCTATGTTCTTGGTGCTTGTTTAAGCTCATATAGAGCTTTTTTTCAACTTCAGCACTTTGTCTTCATGACCTTTCACAACAAACCATTAGGGTTGTTCGGCATAAATCTCTTCTTCAAGAATACCGATTTGACATCCATTTGATAAATTTGCCAATCATTTTGAGCAGTAATGAAAATGATCAATCTAATCATTTCCATGTGGATGATAAGGACAAAGACTTCATCATAGCCTATTCCGGCTTTTTGCTTGTACCCCTTTGCGACTAATTTGGCCTTGTACCTTGTCACTTTTCCTTTCTCATTCTTCTTGGCATGGTACACTCATTTGACACCAATCGTTTTCTTGTCCTTTGGAAGATCATGAAGCTCCCATATTTGATTTTTCTTGATGATTTTGATTTTTTCATTCATGGCTTTTCTCTATTTTTCTTCTTTGGTAGCATCATCATAGACAAGTGGTTCACAATTAGCAAGAAGGCATACAAGATGAAGCTCATTGGTAGCTTCATAAATGTCAGACAATCTCCTCGATCTTGGCACTAACGGTTCATCGGCACTATTTGAAGAGGTCGGTGATGACGAAATTGCGAAGCTTTTGGAGAAGAAGGTGTCGAATCATCCTTCAACTCCATTTGATTGGCATCACCATGAGCATTCGCTTCTTCTTTTGGATTGTCTTCCCATATGCTATTTTCATTGAACTTGACATCTCTGCTTATATACACTTTCAAAGTGTTAGGATCAAATAATCGATAAGTCTTGGATGATGAGTCATACTCAACAAAGATGAGTTTTTACTCTGGTCTTCCAACTTTGATCTTTTCTAGTCCGGGATATGAGCATGGCCAATGCTCCCGAAGATTCTCAAGTGTAAAACACTTGGTGTTCTCTCAGTCCATGCTTCTTGTGGAGTTATGCCTTCAAGTGCGTATGTGGGATATCTGTTTTGAAGACATACCGCACACGTTATAGCTTCAGCCTAAAGCTCCTTTGGCAAATTTTTGCTCTTCAGCATGTTTCGAACCATGTCAAGAATGGTTCTATTTTTCCGTTCAACCACGCCATTTTGTTGAGGAAAATATGGAGCCTTGAAGAAGCGCCGAATACCATGATTCTCACAACATTTGTTGAATATGGCTGAGGTGAATTCTCCATCTCGATCAGTCCACAAAGTCTTGATAAAATAGCAGCTCTCCTTTTTAGCAAGTTTTTCGAATTGTTTGAAAGTGTTAAACACTTCTGTCTTTTCTTTTAAAAAATACATTCAAGTTTTCCAAGTAAAATCATTGATAAAAGTAATAAAATATCGATGATTACCATATGAATGAGGAGTGATTAGGCTACACACATTAGAATGAATCAACTCAAGCAACTTCTTCGCTTGATAAGTCGCTTCTTTCAGAAAGCTAGTTCTGGAATGCTTACTAATAACACACCCTTCACATATTCAATCCCAATGATCAATATGCAATAAGCTATAAACCATCTTCTTTTGAGAAAACAAATTGAGTCTACCAAAATTGAGATGGCTGAACCTCAAATGCCACAACCATGAAGGATCATCCATGTGCACCTTCGAACATCGGGACACTTTATTTTTTATATTGAGAGTAAGCGTCTTGTTCTTCGACATCTTCACATTTGCAATTAGTTTATTATTCCAGTTTCTCAATACAAAACTAAGATCTTCCATATAAACGGTATAGCCTTTTTTAAGAAATTGTCTCAAACTCAAAATATTGCTCGACATTTTTGGAACAAAATAAACATTAGTAATAAACTAGTGTACACCACTCTTCAAATGAATTAGAATTGTACTTTTTCCTTCAACAAGAATTTTGGAGTTATCATTGAACAAGACTTTCCCTTTAACTGTCTCATTTAACTTGCCAAATATCTCATTTCTCCTACACATGCAATTGCTTGTGCTAGTATCCAATCACCATGTATCATTGTGGCCTCCTTCGTGTTCTTTGAATGCCAATAAGAGAACTTGATTAGCATCATTCACCAAATTCACCTTTTCGTCTGCTCCATTACTCTCTTTGTTCCAGCAATTAGAAGCATAAAGGCCAAGTTTATTTCAATGATAACATCGAACTTTAGATTTATTATACCATTGGCCTGTCAAGTTCTTTCCTTTTCCATGAACACCACTTTGATACTGATATCCACTATCACCTCAAGCAACATTTTCTCTACTTCATCCTTGACTTCTTCCTTGAAACCGACCTCGGCTTTGACCTTGATCACGATCTTGATTTGTCCTATGAGTTTGCATAGGATCTCTTCTTTGCTCCTTCTCATCTCGAATGGTTAGTCACGGTTGGAGAACTTCCTCCACTGATTCAATCTTTTTCCTTCTGAACCTTTCTCTACGGGCTTGTAATGAATCCATAAGCTCATCAATCAACATGGCATCTAGGTCTTTGGATGCTTTGATTGCAACATCAATATGGTCATACTTTTAATCTAAGGACCGAAGTATTTTCTCGACAACACGAACATCAAAAACGTCTTCTCCATTTATTTTCATCTGATTTATAATCGACAAAACTCTTGTGAAATAATCCGCAATCGATTCAGATTCTTTCATATAATATACTTCAAACTCGCCTCTCAAAGTCTGAATACAAATCTTCTGAACTTTCTGAACTCCTTGGTGTGTGTTGCGAAGGATCTTCCATGCTTCCTTAGCGGTAGTCGAAACTTTTTTGAATATCGAATCATCTAAAGCTTGATAGATGATCGACAGGGCACATTGATCTTTCACTCGAACCTTCTCCAAGGCATTCCTCTAGTTCTTGTTCAAGGTGACTTCATCATCTAGCTCATCATAGCCAGTGTTGACAATATCCCACATGTTGTAGGCGCTGAGTAGGAAGCTGATTGTTTATTGCAGCCATGATCATGAACCGTAAGCTTTGATACCAATTTATTGAATTTGTTAGAGGCACTGCAGTGATATTGATTTGTCTAGATAAAAACTTTGAAGGTGAAACGTTTGTAACTCACGTAGGGTGGAGAAGGAGATGGATAGGCCTTTTGTGTTTGTTTCTAAAATTTCACCTTAACAAAATACATTACTAGACTCTTCTATTTAACGACTTGTTACACGACCTTTGCTCTTCCTTAAAATACAGTTAGTATCTTGAGAAAGTAAATCTTTTAGAAACTCTCAAAATAATCGCCAAATTTCACCATATCCTATCATATTTTATCATATCTCACGATATTGTAGCAAATCTTAAGAAACAATCACTCAATCTAGAAATACGAAAGGACTCATTAAAAAAACAACGCAACAATTATGATTCTTTTCCAATGTAGTACTAATTAGTCTTCTGTATCGATTTTGGGATATTGGTGTCGAAGGTATTAGCAACTCGACAATCTCGATGTCGAAGTTTTTAGCATTGATTGATTTGGTTTAATTTCTAACACAAACAAGTATTATCAAATGCTAACCGATACAAGGTTTGATAATTGGGCTATTTGACCTTGTTTTGGACGCGACGAAAATTGAGTCGAGTTTTGATCGGTTGTCAAATGAGTCAAGCTTGAAAATTGAGTCAATATTCAAAACCATTGCTAGTTATAAGTTAGGAAGCATCGACACTCTCCGAAAGCCTTTGTGTCATGTCAAGCATTTTGATACGTGTCTGACACTCTCTAATATTCGATCAATATATGTTGAAAATCTGACACCTAGTTAACTCTCTCGACACTTTTCGACATGTGAGTTCGGAATTCCAACACGCATTAATTCAAATTTTAAAATTTTTCAATAAATGAGGATTCAAAATGTAGATATGCAAAAAATAAAATATAAAAATATAAAAAAGGCTAAAAAAGAAAAACTCAATCTTTTCTTCTCTCCTAACTCTCATTTCCCATGACACACAATTCATCCTCCCAAGTATTTTTTTTTATTCTCTTTCAACACACTCTCACACACGAGTCTAGATTGCGGGTTGCTTTTTTTCTCTCAAGTTTTATGGATTTGGAATGGAATTGAATTTTCCAAATTAAAATAATGAATGATATTAACAAATTGTAAATTAATGCTTTTTGTGTGAATTCATTATAGGCTCTTTTTTATTATTTATTTATTTGTAAATTTGAATCAAATTAATTTGATTGAAATAATCATAAAAATGATAATTTATTATGTATATATAAATCTATATATTTAATATACAAGCATGTCCAAATCTATCGGAATTCTCTATTTTTTGAAAAATAACATGTTAGCGTGTCATGTTGTGTCGGTGTTACTTAGTTTAATCGTAGCATATCAAGATGAAGTTGTGCACAACCTCATCAAAATGTCAAAATATGACCAATCTATTGCTTATTTCTATCAAAGACTAACGGATAAACCTCTCCATCAGCTCCTTGACGGCTATGCAACTAGTATTTGGCAGAGAAAATTCTACTCGAAATATGAGAAATCCAGTCCAAGCTCAAGCTCAAGCACATACGCTCCAAAGCAGTAAAACTGTAAAATCGGCTGATTACACTCCATAGTCCTCTATTCTCATTGACGAATACGGAACTTTCCAGTGGCTAGCTTCAGTTAGTTTGTAAATACTTGAGATCGCTGAAAGTATGTAACCTAGTCATTTGGATCACATAGATGTGATTATGACCATGCGGTAAAGCATAGTGAAAATTTGCCTGGCATACACCTTGTTTAGAAATATTGCATTTTATACATGGAGGTCAAAAAGAAAATAAAACAGAACATCCAGATGCTCGGTTACATCTGTCCCTAGCCATACATTTCTCAAGCACCCTTATGATGTCCAGATGATCTGCAAAAACTATAGCTACGTTTGAGGGGGTGAGTTGTGCTTCAGAACGACAAAGAAGAGAAAAGCCAGGCAAGCAAATAGGAGGGACATTGCGGACAAGATGACCATGTCGGTTCCTATCCTGTCATAGCTCAAACTCCTCACTGAGGCCAACCTATCCCATACATCAGAACCGTCCGGCAACTTGGGGCAACTGCAATCTGATACGCACTCTTTAGTATTGCAGTAGAAACTGATTGCAGTCATCACGTTCATAGCATATTGGAAAGGGTTGCTCCAATACATCCACCGGTATAACCTTATGTCTGATAGCACGACAACTACTCCAGAAGCCGAAACCCACAGTGATGTCACAATCGACACAGCAAATGCAGCTAGTGTAGGCACTGGGGCTAGGAAAGTAATCATCATTCCGAAGTATGTCACGCCAAGTGTGAAAACAAAGAGCACAGTCCAGTACATCATGAACTCATGAAGGGAACCGGTTCCAATTCCTGCCATACCATTCCCGATTCCCACTACGGCAAGTGTTGCAATGAAGAAGTATGGAATTTCTCCCAGTGCCCATGACAGAGGATAAAAGATAGGATGGTACATCCCTGCTCTCTTCTCTCTGAAGTACACTAATCTGTCCGTGCCAATCTGAGGAATGACATTATTTGCTGATATGACTCCTATGAGAATTACTTGCATATATATGTAGAGGGAGCGCGAAGTCAGGCCATACACATCCTCATATTCAATCTTCCAATATAGGGAACCCATGAGAAGACCAATCATGATGCACCCAGTAAGTCTACCATATGTGTACTGTACATTTCTCCACAGGAATCTTTGAGTTCTGAGTAGTACCATCATGGCTTGCAGTGTGTATGGAGCAGGATAAACAGAAGAAGAAACCATGAAATGCCTATCCTCAGTTAAACTCTTTATACTGTAGATTTCTCTGTTGTTCATTTCATGCAGGGAACTAGTTTGGTAGGCCCCTGCAAAATTTATCGTTGGTGTCGCTCTCCTTTTTATGCCTAATCCGAGAGTTGCCATGACAAAACCAACTGGACTCACTCTTATGGAATAGCGGGGAACTTTTGGAACTGATAAGAAATAATCTAACAGGTCACTGCAGTCGGGTCCAATTGGGCCAAAGTATGCTTGCTGCCCTTCATGTGTCAAAATTAGGGCCAAGTCGAAGAAATCAAGTGTGCAAGCATTAGGGTGTGCTAAAGTGGCAATAATAACATGCCCTGAATTGGAAACTTGAGAAAGAATATTGAGGATACTTGAGGTACCTCTGCTGTCCAGTCCTGATACTGGTTCTTCGAGAAAGAGAATACTTGGATTAGCAGCTAGTTCAACAGCAATGGTTATCTTTTTGGCTATCTCAAATGTTTTTCCTGTAGCATCACGAAGGGAACCAACTAGTTGATTTGAGTAAGGCAATAGATCAAGTTGGTCAAGGACTAGCTCCACATGGATGTGACGGTCCACAGAACTGATTGTTTGACTGAGACGCAGTGCCGCACTGAAATGAAGGGTCTCACGCACTGAGAGATAAGGTTGGTGGGCATCAAGCTTCTCTACATAGCCGATAAGTCTAGAATAGGCAGGACCCTTGTCCCAAGATTTTGCCTGGAGGATGCCCTTGAGGCTACCCGTTGAAGGTGCCCTCCCAGCCAGGCATTTCAGAAGAGTAGAATTACTTCCTTTCGAACCGCCCATCAAAGCAAGCATGTTCCTAGGCCTAGCGTAACCCATGATGTTGCTGAAAATTGAAGTACCTTCTTTCATGTGTTCATCGTTCCTTATTTAGGGAGAGCAGGGTGTGAGATAGTGTGCAAAGGGGTAAAACAAGCAAATATAAACTCATGTAGTCAATATTGCATAGGATTACGTAAAAGGAAAACTCCATGGGAATAAGATATACCTCATGAATGATAGATCCTCAAAAAGGAGAGTTATTGGCTCTACTGGAATTCCTAGTCTGTGCCTCTCCATATCGACCCTGAACTCCTCTATCCATTTCTCAACTCCACCGGTGTCCCTTATTTTTCCATATCTTTGTCGTCCAGAGTATTGAGAAGCTTTGAAACTATAGGTTTGTTCATCACGACTTTCCAGTGACTGAAACTCACTCTCCATGTCCTCTTTATAGTTGCTGATTGTTGGGGACGATCTGATAGAGGGTAAGGATTGGCTGGTTCCTGTGAATTCTATCTTCTTTAGTCCTAGTAATCCGAGGAAGTTGGCAATGAAAGTCCACCCAATAAGAACAACATAAGGTAGCCAGGGCTTTTCAGCATCTTCAGACAGCTGATAGAATTCGAGGTACGCTTTTCCAACTGTCATGTTAGGGAATTGATCACAGAAGGCAAGTTGGCTTTGGTAGCTGGAGCAAGAATCTTGATAGTCATTTTCAAATTGAATCTTGCAAAATAAGACGTTGGCCCAGTGGATTGGGTTCACTCGGACTAGCCATTTCCAGTACACGGGCACATTGGATGGGTAGATCACAAAACCACTGAACAGCAGGAAGATTGAAACAAGTAGGCCTGCCAAAGAGATGCAAATTTTGTTCACTTGATGCAGGTTTAGGTTAAACAATGCAAAATGACCTCATCATTTTGTGCGTTTTCCATCTAATTTTGAATTAAAAAGCATTGTGATTCTGATCCTTATGGGAGATGATTATACCTGCCAAGGCATTCCCAACTTCTGGGATTGCAGAAATTGCACTGAGAAAGAAAAATACTGATGATCCAAAATACGCGACCAAGGACAGGAGTAGCAAATACTGGAAAAATGGTGCTCCATTTCCTGTTGATGATAGCCCCGCCAGAAAATAGACACTCACCGTATATGCTATTGCCTGCACAAAGAAATAGATATGTTGGAGTTTTATCTCAATTATATTTAATTTCAAGAGGAAACAAACTAGGTGGGTACTTCTATCAGGGTCTGCGGTAGGTTGACTACGCAGTGGGCAACGACATATGAGGAGACCCTGTAAAATCTCTGAGCCTTGTGCTTGTAGAATATTGGCCTCTGGAGCATATAGAGAGGAAGCTGCACCAAATTTATGAGCATAATGCTCATGGTGGATACAAATCCGAGGGCCCTTACTGAGTTCATCTGCTGTTGGTTGTAATTGCCTCCAAGCTTGTAGAATAGTGTTCCCGCAAATAAGCCCAGTAAAATTGCCTGCAAAATTAACATATCTGCCACTCATTTCTTGAATGGAACAAACTTCACGCAAAAAGTGAATTTTTATAATTTCTATCATTCTGTGAACTTGGCTCTCTGAGTTTCATTGATGTATGCACTGAAGCATGCTCCTTGAGGTAATTAAACTAGAGTGTTATGATGGCATAAGTTTGTGACCTGGAAAAGCCTCAATTTGATTAAAGCATGAAGCCTCTTTGTGATCTTGATTTGCCTCTTGATGAGTGTTAGAGTAGATTCCCACCACGTCTGGACGAATGGCCTCCGGAATTTCTTCAGTTGAGCTTGGTCTTCATCTTCCTACACGATGAGAAATTATTAGCTGTTGTGACCAGGCTAGTCATTCTCATTCTTTATGTCATGCTCAACTTTCTCAAGCGTCTCTTTGCATTCCATTCATGACACTTTTTTTAATCAAATTTATCTTAGTGCTTCTCGAGCTCTTAGGAAAGAAGACAAAAAAGCTGTAGTCGCAAAGATGTCTCTCATACCTCTTCTTTGAGACGCTCAACTTGGAGACAAATATGCCCTCTCGCCTGCTTTAGCATGGAGTAGACGTGTGAGGCTCGCTCATGTTGTATCTTTTGGGGTCCAACTGAGAGGTATTGCATTTCTTCATTGTTTATGGATATTGCAGTCACCACATCCCCAACCTGAACTCTTCCGGTGCTTTCTATTCCCCCTGAATGCCCTATTTTGCTTGATAGCTTGGCAACCACCAATTCTGCAGCGAAGTAACAATAGTCACCCACATCTTAGGGTTCATCAAATGTCAATATTTGACTTTGGCCGCTTAAATTGGCTGATATGGATTTCTATTGACATGGACAGACTAATAGTTATGTTTTGCGACATTCAGAGCCGCTTACCTGTCTCTTTTCTTGGCAGTGCATCAACTGCGAAGTGGTACTTGGATGGTGTCTTTAGAGTCAACCCAAGTCCAGGCTCGCTGTCTACCCAATAGGTGTGCTTTACCTCATCTCCATGCACAATCCTCAGTATGTCTTTGTAGTGATCTGAAGCGTTGTAGCACTCCATAAGCTCCTCTAGAGTCAAGGATGTTGCTCCTGGTGCCATGTACTTGGACCCATCTCCAGCTGCTATGTCTTCAAGAAACTCATTTGATTCCACATGCAATGGTTTTATGTACCTGCATGTGATGTCAATAACATAATGCTAGCTCTACGTTAGCAAAAATCATCACAACATCTAACCGTACACCCAAAACTCAGATTCATACTAACCCAAGTTTTGTGAAGTATGGGATGGCATCATGGCGGGTGCCTTGGAAGAGAACATGACCATCGCTGAGCAGTATAACTCGGTCAAAAAGATCGAATATTTCTTGGGAGAGTTGGGTCAACGACATAATTGCAGATGAATGCTGAATTCTGCTGATGGTGCGTAGGGTGTCCACTAGGTCGTAGGTGGCTGCAAGATCGGCACTTGAAAATGGTTGGTCATAAATCATGACGGAGTATGTTCCGAGTGCCAATTCAGCCGTCGTGAGCTTCTGGCGATCGAAATCAGAGAAGCCTTCTCCGGTGAGTCTATGCTCGACTGCCTTCAAACCTAAAATTGCTAAAACATACTCCAAGAATGGATCTTGTCCTTCGACAAGTGCATGTGCAAAGAATTTCCTCATCTGAGGAGTGAAGTTCTCTGTCCGCAGACCCTGGTTGCAATCCCTTGCAAACTCAAGTGTCTCTCTAACCGATAAAAATGGAAGGTGTCTGAAGATTTACCAGAAAAAGTGTTAAGGCTTACAATCAGAGAAAGTGCTGTTAATTAAATCAGGACGTGACCATGTGCTTATCTAAGAGTTGATGAAATTTCAATGTCTAATCTACACATAATGATGGTGTTCAAACAATAGAGGACTCACTTGTTAAGTTGGCCATTGACATACGCAATGAATCTACTAAGGAATATATCAACGACAGATTTGTCGTTGTATATCACTGAGCCTTCGAAGCTCGAGTCAGGAGTTACTTTAGCTCTGCCTGCGAGGATTTCTAGGAGGCTGCTCTTTCCGCTTCCTGCAATATTATATATCCAATAAATCAACTCGACAGAAATGTTTGCTACTATTGATATTTCTTGACTTATTGATGGCCTCTTCAGATTTATCATTTGATAGGTATCATTGCAGTACTAGGGAAACTTTAATTTACCCGGAGGTCCTAGTAATAGAGTCATCGAGCCTGGCATGATGTATCCATCCACTCCCTCTAGGATATGCATCCAAATCGAGCCTCTTCTTTTAAGTATAGTCTTGATCGGCCCTAGGAAACATCCCATCAATTTATTCCCGAAGGTTTCATATCCTCCCGAGGAGACTTTGCAGTGTTGGGAATATTTAATGCCAGAGAACCGAACTACCTGCAAGACAGTTTTGATTTTTGCTAAAATCATAAGATGCTACTAATGTTTGATGAACCGTTGGAAAGATTCAAGTTTACTTTACGTTCTTGTTATGTTTCTGGCGATTAGTTCTGGTATCGTAATCGTATATCTCGTGCATAATTAGGAACAATCATTAGTTTACAATACATATTTTAAATGAAAAATTACATGGCCATCAATAATATATATTACGTTTTTCATTTTATATTTGGCTAACAGACGATGTTACATTTTTATTTATAACTTATGAATACGTGGACGGCCACTTGAAAAGGATAGGTGAAGATCTTAATCTAGGGTCAACTGGAACATCGATCTCTTCTAGTATATGATATTGTGGATTGAAGGATTAAAAAAATCTGCATCAAAGCTTGGGGCCTGACAAGGAGAAACCTATCACAATCCGGAAGGGAAAAAGGACAAAAGGAGGAGCTCCGGCCAAACAACAACTAGGATTCCCCAGATATCGCATCACCTAAGTATGCTGAGATCATAACTTTATGCTCAGATATTTAAATATTCCTTAAGTTGGTGACGAGACAGCATCATGCTTTTCGATGAAGTTTTTATCGTGCAACGTAAAGGAAATATGTGCTGTTGAATTTCGAAAAGGGTGATCCAGATGGCTTCTTGATTCTTCTTGATCTATACGCTATCGACATTCTCAATCAAGTATATGAACTGTCGTATAGACTGTCCAGACGGGACTGCAATGCATGACATGGCATGGTTTATATATGGCACGTTCAAGAACATAAAGAGAGAGTCACGGCGCACTTTACCTGCTGAGGGATAGGAGGCGTGATCTTGGTCATGTCCCGCAAATAACTCACGAAACCATCCTTCAGCAAGTACTCCATTCCTAGAAGCTCCTCCGACTTCCTTCTCACATCCTCATCTACTTCGTTCTTGATCTCCTCCACCTCGCCTTCTACTTCTCTGGCTAACGCTCTTCCGGCTTCGCTCCTCAACCTGTGCCTCTTCAGGCTCTCGTACATCCTCAAGGCCACGTGCCTCGCGGTCTCTAGCGAAGCGCTCTCTATCTTCCTCCGCACGTCTGGGGACGACCCGCCCGAGAACCTTGCCGGCCGGGAGTCACAGGCGTCATTGGGGTCGTGCTCCCGGGACTGGTAAAGTGATCACGCTGGCATCACTTCTCGGGGTGTGCTCGCTGAGGAAAGACAGCCTCCGCGCATCGAACTCATTCGCATTGGTGTTGTCTTGCTGCCCCAATATCATGTTTGACAGCGGACTCGCCGGAGAATTGTTCGCCATTTTCTCGCTACAGAAAGATCAGAGTGAACTTGAAACACCGAGGTTGAATCTTGTCTTTCTTCTGGCGACTTGACAAGCAGAGAAGAAGACGATGGTCTTTATATGACCTTCGAAAACCTCAAGTGTGACTTAAATTATAGTTATGTTGGAATATATAAGTATGGAAACTTGTTTTTCTTTTTTGCACTATACTAAAGTTGCTAAGATGTCCCTGTTGACCTGTCGAGAGAGAGAGAGAGAGGAAGAAAGAAAAGTCAACTCCAAGTTAATGAATCGCCATTTGGATGATGGAGAATTAATAGGGACAAGAAGATGGGAATGAAGGCGGTCTATAACCATTATATTTTAATTGTGCCACAAGTATTGAATTTGAGTGCCCCTCTAATCGATTTCCACGTGTGATGTTTTCATCATCTGCTTCTGAATTCGTAAGTAAGATGAAGCAGTTTTGCCATTCGAATTATTGGTTCATCATCCCAATAGTCTATTCTCAGCTTTCAAAGATGTCATTTGTGACAAAAAATTGCTTTCTATTTTTGTGGTTTGTTTACATGAGAAGAGTCAAAGGTAAACATTCATAAATTTGAAGTGAAAAGATGCAAATAGTTTTGATTAATTAGAGACAGAATGTCTCCTAATTAAATTAGGTGTTTTTTGTTTCATGAACAACAGAATGATTTGAAAAATATATTCATAAATAATCGTTTGTATTACTTAAAATAATTAGTTTTTGAAAATATTTTCACTATCAACATTAATTTATGTGTAAGCATTTTCGTGAACGATAAAAGTATTTTAGGTGCATTTATTTTTGTAAGAGATATATCATTTTTAAGAAAATGATTTTCAAATCAATCATTTTTCGTGAAATAAATAGAACCTATTAACGAATAGTCTGGATGCAAAAGCAGCTTAGTAAATTGGCTGGAAAAAGGACTTTATTATTAAATTAGTCACATTGCACATATGTAGCTTCTTAGACGCAATTATTTTTCTTTTTCGGACAGTAAGCGGACTTATTTTGTGGTATAGTTTTGATGACTCCGAGGCGAGCTAAAACCTTTGAAATACTTCATTTAGTTTAAGACATGGAAAGAGGAAAATGGTCACAGAAAGAACTTTGTTAAACATTACTGGGTATACTAACACTTGTTTATAAAATGAGTATACTGACCAATGTGGTAGACGGCAAGTGGTCTGGTCATATTCAACAACCAATAATGATATTTTATATCATTTAGTAAATGAATTATTTAAATCAGTTTTAGAAAACATATGCTGCTGTCGTCACTGATAATTCACCTTGAAAATATGGTTAGATTTACTTGTGTTAAAAAAAAAGGGTATATTGTTGTCGACCATAGTTTTTTAATCAAATCAAATCGAAGCGTTAGATATAATAACTCGATTGATTTCTTTATCAGAATAGAATCGATTGAATCATAGTCATGAGTAAGCTAAGATTTTCAAGCTCGATTTCAAACATTGAGCTACTTGATATGCTTATGCCAATTAAACTATAACCTAAAATCTGAACGGTAATAAAAGATAGAATAGGCATTATAAAATGGGAAATTTTCTAAAAATAATCATAAATTAATTATACTTTTATTAATTCAGTCATAAATTTTATAATTTTGTCAATTATGTAATAATTGCCCTTGGTGGGACCTAACAGACAAAAAGATAAAAAAGGAGTTGAAAAGTCAATGAGAGAATAGTGGACTTCGGTTCTTCTTAGGTGCGCATTATATAATTTCTAGTCAGAAATTGATTTTTTTATTTTTATTCTCTAGATGAATTCATGAGGCAAAATAGACGTTTGATAACGATATAAAATTTATGTTTTTGGAATTAAGATTCATTTGATAATGATATAAAAAAATTTCTTCCTAAGTAGCGGTGGGCGGCGGTGAGCGTGTGGTTCTGGTGGCCACAGCATGCGATTGGCGGCCAATGGTGGGCGGTGGCGGCGATGAGAGCAAACGGTGAAGAGAATTTTATTTTTCACTTTTGTTCTAGAAATAAAAATAAAAATAAAATTTTTGATTTATGTTCCAAGATTATTTATAGAGTAAAAATTTGCTTAAGAAGAAAAATGAAATTGCATTACCAAATAGATTTCTATTCCAAATTTGTTCTTAGGAATAGAAAAATAGAAAAATTGATAAACATATATTGTATCATGCATGCCTTAATAGTCAAGAGCAAACAGCACGAGGAGAGAAAAGAAAAGGGGAAAAAGAAGGAAGAAGAGAAAAGGATAAAGAAAGAGGGCTTATGTGTATTCATGCTTAGGAATAGAAAAATAGGACCTCACCAAGCCGATTTGATTTTGTATCGCAATGCTTGGTAAGTATTTGCATCCTTCATTCGTCTAATTGAATTTGTTTTTGGATTTAGGGCTTAAATTCAGAATTTTGGGAAACTTGAGCTGCATTATCCAAATTTTGAGTTGTTGAGATATGAGATTTTTTGGGGATGTAAGGGTGAGCATATTGGATTGTCCAAACTGAAAACTGCCTGAATCAAATTGGACCGGCCGGTTTGGTCTAACTCCCGAGAGCGTCGGTCCTTTTCAATTTCATAAAAATGGAACAAGTGATTTTCGGTCCTAGTCCATGGTTCGGGGGAAATCGAACTGCACTGCACCAACTATTTTTTTTATTTAAAAATATGCTTTTTTATATCTTAAAAAATGCAATAAACCCTAAAATAATAATAATAATAATAATAATAATAATAATAATAATAATAATAATAATATCTTTTAATTTTTTAATTTTTTTTTTTTTGCTAAGTGGTCGGTTCCATCGGATCGGACCAAACCGAGCCGACCAACCTGGTCCAATTTGGTCCTCTGGCCCCAAAAATGGGAACAAGTCCTCCCGACCGATTCCCTGTTCTAAGGTGGAACCGAATCGGATCGAACCGATCACCCCTAGGAAATGGTGGTTTATGACATCGTGGAGCCGTAGGGTTTGTTGGGAGTTGTTTAGGCACAATGGTTTAGTCGAAGCGAAATTTTAGGGCTTTGCATCCGAGTTCCACGTTGTGTTAAGGTTTGAGTGATTGTTTCGAGTGAGCGATTTGTTGTGTAGAAGTCGTTTTATTTGCATTTAAGCGTATTTTTGCTATTTCGTAGTTGAGGTACGGTTTTATTCGATTTTAATGTTATTTTTTGCTTATTTAATAGGATCGCGAGTTTGACGATTCTAGTAATATTTGTTATTTGGTTATAGATGTTCCGAGGTAAGTAGTGTTATCTCTTTTATGAATTTCTAAACTCATGTCTTGAAAGTGATAAAAATTTGATATATTATGAGTTATAGATAAGCATGTTTGTTGCATAAAAGTTTGGATTAGGCAATTACTATGTTTTCATATTGATGAATGGTTTGACAAATGTTTTAGGAAATGTGTTATGAATTGTTACACATATATAGAATTGTGAACCTGATTTATGAAATGGTTAGGGAAAAATATATGTTTTATGAAATGGTTCTTGGATTTAGCCTAGTGGATTGTGAATTTGTGTCGAGGTGCTCAATATCACCGTAAGCCTAATGAGAGGTTTATAGGTATACATAATAGTTTATGATATCCTTGTGGACTAATCATTGATGATAAAGGTGGAGAACTTGTGAGGGGAAGCTTAGTTGCTTTGTTATAGGGCATTATACGTGATCATAGTTGATATTTAAACTTGAGATTGATCAATAGAATGAATCATTGACATGTGTGTATTGAGATTGATCAAGGAACTTGACCATTGGTGCATGTCATGATATTATTGATTTAACAAATGTTTTCTCATTATACACTAAATTTAAAACAAGTGAGGTTTGATATTATTTTGTAAAGGTGCATAGTGAATATTTGATATACTTAGAAGAGATTCATTATTCATTAGGCTATGATTGCTTATTCCATTTATCTTTCGTGTTTTTCAAGTCATTAGAACAAGAGTGCTATTGAAGGGGATTTTGAGAGTTGGATTTTGGCGATTTGAGGTTATGTCCTTTGGGTGGAAAGATGGCTATGTCGTCCCCATCCCTGTAGGATTCAAGGTGCAACAAATTGAGTCCCAAACCTTTTGATAGTTTGCAAATTGAGTTTATGTAGCCAAATTTGGCCCGAAATTGTTTATGTGAATAGCAGCTATCTTACGTTGTACGACCAATATTGACATATACATTTTTTCATAATATTTTTGAATTCTTTATGGTTTTTTTTCCTTTCCTTTACTTTGTTTTTTTGTACTATGGGTTGAGGGCTAGCGGGGTGAGGGCGTCATGGCCCTCACTGGATCTAGATCAAGATGAGTGCTTGTGTGCTCTAAATTTAGCTAGCAAGGGCATCGTGGCCCTTGTCTAGGCCCTCAACGACCATAGCAAGGGTGTTGCAACCCTCGCTAGGTCTAGGTGAGGGCTACACCCTCGTTGTGGCATGCATTAGGAAGGGACTAATTTAGGTGGTCAAACAAAAATCTCAATTTAGACGGTACCACTTGCTTTCATTGCTAGATTGAAAATTTTTTTCAGTAATCTAATGGACCATAAGATCACTTGCTTGTTGACTCAAAAATGACCTCGCATTCACCTCTCGTGACTATTCTAATTTCTCTCATTACCTTTCAATCATCTTCCTTTTGCCTTCTTCTCCCAATGCGATTTCCCCGGAAACAATCTGTGCCAACGCAAGACCCGTGTTAGAATGCATGTGTAAGTCATGTTAAAAGAATTTTACATCGAAAAATTGATATTGTGTAAAACAGTTAATGTATTCTAGTTAGCTTATAACTCATTCGCTTAAACTTCTGAGTGAATGTGAATCTAATTGGATAGGTTAACAAGCTTGGACTTTGACTTTCTCTTGTTGATCTCTCCCCAAGCAAAAGTTATTGGGCTCTAAATCTGTAATTTTCGGCTGATGATGCAGAAGGATACTTGTATTAAGGGGTAGTAAACCTAATATTGAATTCATACTTGAAGGGGATATTGTTAGGATACTTGAATTAAGAGAGAGCGGACCTAACAATAAATTTACAATTGAGGGAGAGATATTTAGAATGCATGTGTGATTTGTGTTAAAGAAATCATTTTCGGAAAATTGGCATTATGTAGAATGCTTAATATATATTATATTATAGTTGGCTCATAACTCATTAATTTAAACTTTTAAGTGAAGGTAGGTGAATTAAGGGGGAGCAGACCAAACAATTAATTTACCCTTAAGGGAGAGATAATTAGAATGCATGCATGACTTATGTTAAAGAAATCCTTTTCGGAAAATTGGCATAATGTAGAGCATCCCATATCCTAGTTGGCTCATAGTTCATTAGTTTAAACATTTGAGTGAATGTGAGTTTAATTGAATTTGTTAACAAGCTTAGACTTGAGCTTCCTCTTGGTGATCTCCCCAAGCGAAAAGTACCGGTGATACATTTGCACGTTCTCAACTACCTGGCAATGGAGCAACCCACGCGATCAATGTCGACACAAGTTGCCTTACCCATTGAGAAAAGAAGTATAATTACTTGATTATGGTCACAACCAGTTCCAAACAAGTATTATCAATGCTAAACCGATACAAGGTTTGATAATTGAGCTATTCCGGCTTGTTTAGGACGCGGAAGAAATTGAGTCAAGTTTTTGATCCATCATCGAACGAGTCGAGCTTGAGAATTGAGTCTATATTCAAAACCATCACTAGTCATGAGTTGCATACTCGGATGAAGTTGTACACAACCCCATCAAAATGTCAAAATAAGACCAATATATCTGCCAATTTCTTTCAAAGACTAGCAGCAAACCTCTCCATCAGCTCCTTGAAGGCTATGCAACTAGTATTTCGCAGAGAAAACTACAGCATATACATTCCAACGCTTGGAGAGTTTAAGGTTTTCTTTCGGCTTTAAGTTTCTAAACATATTTTTTAATTTTTGCAATTTCTTTTTGATGTGGCACTAAGAAAGGGCTGTCGCTTTTGTGTTGAGAGCACTCGGCAGCGAAATTAAATGCCACATCACATCTTTAGTTGTGTCGATTATTGTTATATCTTCTTTAACATACCTAACGTAGCCCGTCACATTAAATATCGACCAAGGAGAATGCGAAAAGCTACAATAGAATGAGCTCTCCATGTAAGGCAATCTTGGTTAGGAACTGCCATGGAAGCTTTTTGGGGAGTGGGTGAATCATGATGGAACTACCCAAAAGATATGCATGTGTTCCTCAGTGCTCATGAAAAGAACATCCTCCTTTTTGGGGTGACTGTTTTGGAACCCTCTGGCTCATCTTGCAATGCTTCACACCTACTCTTTTGTGCATCTCTTTTGGGCCCAACAGAAGAGAATGTAGCTGCAACTGTCTCTCTGCAGAAAAAGCTTGGCCCTTCCCAATGCAATTCCTCCACAACCCACATCTGACAAGCTCTAAATATATTCTCCCTCCAGGCTTTTACTCTCTCTCTCTTTCTCTCTCTTTGTCATGCATGCCCAAGTGCTGTGTGCACGCTCCACTATTCCCAGTCACCAACGAAATCCAAATCCCTCTATTGGAACTGGTCGGTCTTGTGTCATTATTATAATCCTCCCACAAGGACCGACCCTCCCAAAAAGTAACTTCCCACTAACCAACTCTTTTCCTCGGTATAAAACCGGCTTTGAACTCCCCAGCAGTCCCTCAACCATCATCCTCCAAACTCACTCTCGAAACTAGACACTGTGTGTTTGAGTGCTTGCGTGCGTGTGTTTGAAAGAACGACCTCGCAACTTGTCCTGGTGCCTCGCCCCGAAGTGGTCATCACTTTCACAGACCTCAGTGTAGCTCCGCCCAACTTGGTTTTCCAGGACTTCCCGAAACGTGGGTTCATCTTTCTCAAGCCTCTTTTGGTCACTTCAGAAAAGCAGAACCCTGTCATAATCTGAGTCAGGTTCCTTGAATCCCAGGGATAATTGAGCGTGGACTCGAATTCCGGCTACGTGCCACGCCCTAGTGGAGAAAAGAGCCTATTCTAGGATAGTGATAGTTTTGTGACTTCTTTAAATATCTACACATTTTTCCCATCACCGTAGTCTCTCATCTTTGCACAGGTGATCCCTTCACCATGACACGCTCACTAGCTTTTCTTGCTGTGTTCACTTTCTTGTCACTCTTCCTGTTGCTTCCTCCAATTGATGGGAGGACTCACAGTCACCACACGAAAAAGAAGGCTTTGCCTGCCGTGTCTCAAATCTCGGTGCCACCCTCTCCAGCGCCCGAGCCCGCCAATGCTGCTAGCCCCAGTTACAATGGTGGTGATGCAGAGCCCCTTTCTGCGTTTGATTTGCGAAAGTTTGGTGCCAAAGGTGATGGAGTCACCGACGACACAGATGCATTCAAGATGGCCTGGGATGCGGCTTGTGACGCTGAGTCAGCCACTCTGCTCGTTCCTCGTGGCCTTTCCTTCATGATACAGTCTACCATTTTCACAGGGCCTTGCAAAGCCAACCTTGTTTTCCAGGTAATTGTTCATGATGTCCTCAATCAAGAAACGGACGCTGCATTTGGCAACAAGTACTCAAGTTGTCTAACATTGGCCATGCATTTGCATTCGCACTTCACAGATTGATGGAACTATAATGCCACCGGACGGGCCTGACTCATGGCCGCAGGGCATAAGCAAGAGGCAGTGGCTGGTCTTTTACAGGATCAATGGAATGTCTATGCAAGGAGGCGGGCTGATAGACGGGAGAGGAGAGAAATGGTGGAATCTTCCTTGTAAGCCACACAAAGTAAGCTAAACCACAAAGATATGGACAACACTAGGCAGTGCCTTCAGAAGCTAGCAGGATCTCTTTGTTTTTAGTATTTATAAATTAATTTACTAGTACTTACTCACTCTTATTATATGCATATTGGAACAGGGAATAAATGGAACAACCATGCCTGGTCCTTGTGACAGCCCAGTTGTAAGTCAGAAACACTGCAAGTTTTCTGGACAGGATTCATCAACTTGGCAAGGAAAAAAATTTATTAAGTTATCATTCACCTTTTTGTGATTCAGGCCATGAGGTTCTTCATGAGCTCCAACTTGACAGTTCGTGGACTCAAAGTCATGAACAGCCCTCAATTCCATTTCCGGTTCGATGGCTGTAGCAACATCCTCATCGAATCGCTCTCCATCAAGGCGCCTTCTCAGAGTCCAAACACCGACGGAATTCACATAGAGAACACGAATAACGTGGGAATATACAATTCAATGATCTCTAATGGTAACATGCTCAACCATAAGTTTCTGAACAGATTGGCTTATCCTGTTACATTATCGCAGCTTTGATTTTAATACAAGCGGTTTCATTGATTGACTGGCCTCTGTAGGTGACGACTGCGTATCCATCGGAGCCGGTGTCTATGACGTCAACATAAGAAACATAACTTGCGGTCCTAGTCATGGAATAAGGTACAGCAGATGATGATAAGAAAAATTTGCATCTGAATAGTGCTTCAAGCTTTATGAAAAAGAAAGGATTAACACTTAAAAAAGGTGTGAATAATAGACAGACAAAAGGCACTGATTAGTGGTGATTTAAAATCTTGAACCGCCTTTTCCCTTTACAGCATAGTTTTCTCCTCCATCTAACTCCCAGCCACTATTGTTGAACATTAATTCATATAACCTCTGACTTGTGGGCTTCGATGTATGGATGTCCCACTGCTTTTGGACTCGACTTTCCTCCAATGATCAGTTTCCTTTCCACTCGCGCAGCATCGGCAGTCTCGGCGTCCGCAACTCCCACGCTTGTGTCTCGAACATCACCGTGACGGATTCCGTGATCAAACACTCGGACAACGGGGTGCGAATCAAGACATGGCAGGGCGGTTCGGGCGCCGTCTCTCACGTGACCTTCAACAACATCCACATGGACACGGTCCGGAACCCAATCATCATCGACCAATACTACTGCCTCGCCAAGAAATGCGCCAACCAGACCTCGGCGGTCTATGTTTCCAACATCTTGTACTCCAACATCAAGGGCACATACGATGCCCGGAGCCCACCGATGCATTTCGGTGCAGCGACGCGATCCCGTGCACCAACTTGACGCTGTCGGAGATCGAGCTGCTTCCATCGCAAGGGGAATATGTCTTGAACCCAGTTTGCTGGAACGCTTATGGGACCATGGCGACAGTCATAATCCCCCAGCTATGTGCTTGGTGGAGGGAATGCCAGAGAAGATAATCCAGACTGATGTTGATCATTGTTGATCCATGTGGGGTTAATATATATTACTAAATCATTGTACCCAAGAAATATGTAGAGTCTGTTTGAATATCAATTAAGAATGATCATAGCTTTTAGTGATATTCTGCTCTTAATCAAATTTGGAAATCCATATTTAGCACATCAGAAGTTTTTGGCTGGAAGTATAACTCGCACGCTCATTGTCAAGGAATGCATTGAACGGTGCAGCATGGGAGGAATTTTCATCGGATATGTTTCACATGCGTCCTATAACGAGGTCTAGGGTCAGATATCGATAGGAAAATGACACTGCAACCTTGGCATGCGACCATCCCATGCTGAAAGAGAAATTTCCCATGACCCGGTGGGCAACATTCAGCCTATGCCAAATGGCTATAGTAGTTGGGTCCTAACGAATATAGAGTTTGGCTTGAACTTAACCGAATTTACCAACTCGTCCGAATTTCAAAGACTATATAACTAGGTTAATCTGTAAACCATCACATAATTCGATCATGTTTCAACAGCAAATCGATTGCAGACTAATATTTTACAAAACTGAATCTCTAAAAGTGACAGTTATATGGGATTCTAGTGTTTGCAGTCGAATAATTTTGGTGTTACCTATAACCAGTTGTTCAGCGTATCTGTATCGATGAGAACAACTGCGATATGACTAATTGATCTTAACCTAAGTGCTTGTCAGGTAATCATATTCCTACTTAACTAGAGAGAGATCCTTATACATGCAGAAAAAGAGGATAGAGACGTGGATCGACCACTAGGAAAGAAAATTGTGCAAGGACACCAAGAACTTGCGTGCGGGGTTGGCTCTACATGGTGACGGAGGAGGTGGGGCGTATTTGATTGGGGGGGCTAAGTGCAAAATATAATTGCATACATTGCCAAAAACAAAATGAAGAATGGACCAATATGGCTTTTATTTGGAAAAAAAAATCTTGAATTGGGGACCACAAAGATCCACCATCTTTTTTGGGAATCGAAAAAAGAACATCAAATGGAATTGTTCCCAAATAGTCAGTCGGCCGTAGAGCCATGCCAGATGATGCCACGACCCTAATTTTAGCTGTTGAGGACTAGTGGATGGCTAATTGGGGAAAGAAAATCACATAAACAATTAACTAGTTGAAGAGAAAAGGTAGGAGGAGAGCCGGTGGGTTCTTGCCATTCGGGAGGTGACAAACTTCAGCATGTGAAGTCCACTTCAGTTGGTCTCTAATTTGCTACACCAAAATGATGTGACCAGAACTTTTCTGGCGAGGTAATTCAGTATGTGACTCCCAGTTGTTTGATGTGCCTAAAGGACTGCTATCCGTGTTGGTTTTCGGGAAAAGGGCTCCGGCAGCACCGGCTCCTTGCGAGAAGTCTTCCCTGTCCGTGAGGTCGGAGTTTGACAAGCCCGAGTCCCCCTGAAGTAGCCATCAACATGTCAATGTGCTGTGCCCCCGGCAGCACTGACGGTCCCTGGTCAATTAATGTATCCAGTTGCTTATTATTTTGTAAGATGGGGGCGTTTGCTGCCCTATCAATTGCTCGGTTTTTGTGCGAGTCAACTCAATTCTCACTTTACCATTGGTAACTCAAGATGCTGTGCAAACCTCACAGATGTAAACTATGAGAAGCGATGGCCCATAACAGGAGGGGAATAATCTGAAAAGCGACAGGAAAGTTCTGGTCTGCATAGGTAGAGAAAATGTTTATATGAAGGTGAAATGACAGCAGGTTAAAAGATGAAAAGTGATGTCATACACGATCCAAAGAGAAACACCAGTAATAGTCCCCCCACTCATAAGATTTTGAGAGGCATGGAGAGGAGCTTAAAGTGCTCAGGGACGGCTTGTGCTTTTGTGGGCGTCTAGCAGAACTTGAGGCTCAGGTTCTCTCTCTCTCTCTCTCTCTCTCTCCCCCAAGTCTACAGGCAAAAAGCAAAGCAAAGCCAAAGGCAATAGTCATGCATGCGCATTCTTGCTATAGCGATGGCTTGGGGCCAAGAAAACGGTCGGTCGGTGCACGAGAGAGAGAGAGCGCTTAGTTTATGTCGAAACCAACAGCCCACTCACAGCCACAGCCATCCATCCAGAAGGCAGCTCTTCCTTATTTTAACTTCAACTAGGCAATGTACTCAATACACTGATCAAGGTACTTGCATCTCATCTTGGTACTAATGAAGCTTAATAAAAGAGACCAAGAACAAGGAGATTAAAGGAGGACAGGACAGAGGACGTGGCCTTCGCCGTAGTTAGTGCAGAGATCTCCAAAAGTGCGCGACTTTGTCAGAATATTCTCCACATCAGACACCACACGCGATGATGATACCAATCACGCTTCTTTTCATGCCGACCCGAGTGCTTTCTTGCGGTTGCTTTTCGGGGAGTATTAATGTATTGTACTTCAAGCTTCTACCCCATTGAGTGCCTGGAGAACCGAACCTATCTGCCGTTTTATTTAAACACCCTTGTCTTTATATTCCATTTTGTAATGGTAGGATTGTTTATGCAATTCTCATGTAAGCCACAAGTGAAAATTCGTGTTCCTCCCTTCGTATTCAACAATGTATTGTTTATTCGGTATTAAAGCAAGTCGAACCGACTAATTTTGGCCGGCCGATGATGGGACCTTAACGCAGCAAAAATATCCCAAGTGGAGTTTGGGATGGTTTTTTGAACTCACTCGGCGACTTCTTGAGGTTCAGTCGTCCTAACTACAAGCGGTAATTTCCTTTTCCCTGCAACAGTAGTCTTGAAGATATAGAAGTACCATCCGTCTGGCTAAAAGAGGCGCTTGGTTAAATACTGGACGGAGAGTAACAGTATCGGAGCAAACCAATTGATCCGTGACGGACTCATCGGTTACTATAACCTGCTTCCATTGGTAATGCAACGAACCCCCACGGTCTTCTCGCTATCATTCCCATCACAAGATCGATCCTCTTCTCCATCAAAGATAAACAAAAAGCCTCACAAATTTGTCGTTAAGCCTTTATACTATGCCAGAAACTTGGCAACTGATACTGAGACATACCCCCACACGACAGCACTTAATTACCTTCAGATGACATTAAGAATGAACCAAAATATTTCCCGGTTAAACTACACTGGAACAAACCGTTGACTAAGCAGAGTTCCATCATAGATACCTTAGTTATCCAAGAAGGGGAGCGAAAATAGAACGTGGTAATTAAGTGCCCTGGCTCTTTCCAGTCACTCCCTGTGCCTCAAATGCAATAATACTTCATAG